>JAECUM010041923.1:0-17281 GCA_016617855.1 Megalonaias nervosa
ATGCCAATCCAAGATGGAAAATCTGAATAAATACAGTATCTACCAAGTTAAATCTTGTCGCAGCATTAGAGAACGCAAGACGAAAACATGAAGATCTGATTTAATTTGGTAGCTATCGTGATCTTCTATTAAATTAGAACGGATTTATGATAATGACATTTATTGACAATTCAGCACGGAACAGATGATACCCACATCAACTTCTGGAACAATTTCCCAATATAGCCCTCAATACACTACTATAACAGTATCATTTGAAAACGGGGACTTTCCACCGCTACGGCTACAATTAATACAGATACCACAACCTAAACCTGGAAAAGACCATGCCGATCCTTCCAATCATCATCCCATATCATTAACAAACTGTATTTGCCAATGCATGGAACGAATGATAAATGGTTGACTATTCTAAAATCTTGAGTCCAACAGCTACTACTAGACCTTCATTATAGATTTTTATTCCATAAGAAATCATAAATAATTAGCCAGATTTGAATTATTTATTGGAGCAGCTTTCATAAAGAGAAGGCATATATTTGCCATCTTTTTCTATTTATAGAAATCTTATGATATCATATTAGGGGTTGCCTATCTAACTTTATGTCCAAATGTTGGAAAGACAGATTTTTTTAGGTAGGTACTAACCGTCCTGAACACTATCCTCAGAACAAACCTGTACGTCAGGGTAACACGTTGTCAGTTGCCCTATTTAACATACAAATTAACCGCATAGTGGAATGCCTTAATCCAGGAACTGCTCATTATATACCTACCACTTCTTGATCTCTTACAAATCAAAGAAATCGCAAGCTATTGAACATTACAAAAGATAAGTTAAAAAATACAGTTCAAATATAGTCCAAAAAAATTGATTCATTTTGTCTCATGCGCTACTGCCGATTACAACAAATTCGTAATGACCTAAAAGTCTGTTTTGACGATTCTCATATTCCTGTTGTGAAGAATACCACTTTTTCAGGGTGTATTACTTTCATTTCACATATACCATACCTCAGGGACAAACGCCCAAAAGTCTTGATTCGCTCTGAGTCATGGCAAACATAGATTGGGGTGCAGACCAGAAGGTCCTGCTCTGGTATGCAGTTCATGAGTAAGATAAAAACTAGACTTTGGGTCGCCTGTATACAGATTAGCTTGTAAAGTTGTAATGATCCAATACTCAAATCAGAGTACATTTAAAATCCCATTCAAAAAGCTTCTATACTGAGGCAAATGGATCACAACTTTGTCTCAGGGTAACGAATCTGGCTCATCACACTGCAAACAAACTGTCTTCTGACCCATCCGATCACAAAGACAATATAGTCTTTAGTCACAAACAGGGACACCTGTATGCTCAGAAACCAATTTAATTCAAAATTTTGGCACACGAATTTGACCTCACCAAGAAACAGGAAAAGTGTTGGAAGTACTACAACATTATATTTTCCCAAAGCATAGCATTAGTTATAAGCGCATTGTTGGAGAAATTATCACTCACATTGAACACATCGCAAAGATGAGGTGACCGTTCGCGTATAGAACATACGTACCTGGTTCATGCTTACCTTTCGAACGGATTGCAAACTCATCAGTGTCCACTCTCGAAACTTTCACCTGTGAGACAGATGGTGTGTGTGTGTGTGTGTGTGTGTGTGTGTGTGTGTGTTTTAATTTGTGAACTCATTTAAGATACTTTATGATGATGTACGACCCGATATCTTTTGGTTTGAATTTTTTGGCACAGGATCACACGTAGGTTATTCAGTGTAGAGACAATTGGAGCAAAATGCCTTGCCCAAGGACACATTGCAGTAGCTTACTAGGTCTGTTCTGATGGCAGGATTAGAACCTGCGCTATTTCGGTCATCATTCGGTAATGAGTTATAAAAGGCAAACCCACTGAACCACTGTAGAACTTTGTAGCACCCGACAAATCCTTAAAATATTTTTACTTTTGTTTTTGGGAAGAATATAGACATTCCTGAAATGACGTACCTTCAAACCCTATATCGATACATGCATACTGGGATGAATTTGGTTTTATTATCTTTAAAATCTGATTAATTGCAACACAGAAAGGATTCAATGCTGGTAGACTATAATATGTTATGTAGGAGCTATTTAAGTTAGTACATGATGAACAATTGGAATTTCGGTGCATATATTAAAATAATATTAGGATAATTACAAACTATTTGCTATTTAAACTTATTCAACTTTTACATAGCTAAAATATAAGTTATTTCCTCAAACATTGGCCAAACAAAGTAGCATATGGCACAGATCTGTCGATTTGTGTTCTAAGTCATTTTCATTGGTCAGACATTGAAATTAGTTCGCTGCACAGACTGTGACTTGAAGCAGTTTGGCAAAAATACATTTGTTTAAATTTTATTTTGCAAAACAATATCCAACACATGAGTATATGCAGGAAACTTTCAGTGGTTATAAAGCAGCTATTTATGTTTAAGTCTGATAAACAAGTGGTAGTTGAGATATTATGAAAATAACAAATAGTTCCTAATTTCAAATTTCAAGAAGTTGTATATAAATGAAAAAAATATTATTATAACATGCAAAAATACTAGCCCTAAAAGATAATACAGCCCACATGCATATGTTTTTTTTTCTCTAAATATTTTTTTTTTAAAAAAACTAGTCAAGCAAAATAAAAGTAGAAGCCGTTTTTCAAATTCTTTAGGCAATCTATTCTATGCTGCGATTGTGTTTAAAATATTTTAAGATGAAATTTCCGATAACAATAAATCATTGATAAAAGGGAACCGATTTTATTGTATCTAAAGACTAAATAAAGCAAAGGAATTGAGTATTTTGTATGTAAAGAGTAAACAAAGTAAAGGAATTGAGTATTTTGCTTGCATTAAGTTAATAAATAAAAGTAAAAATGTTCATTTAACATAATAAAAAATTGATCAACATTTATTAAAAGATACTGTTCCATCAGATGACGTTTCCGATAAGTAAATTTGGCGAAAGAATTAGAACTTACTGTCTATACGGAAAAATGTTTCTTTCAACTATCGCAAAAGCAGGGGCAAGAAAAATAGGTTTAGATCATTCTACTGTTAGAAACGTGGTTGACGGGTTTACTAGGCTCGCGGTATAAAAAAATGGCGTCTAAAAGTAAATTTGCGCAAGCCAGCTTCTTTCGTATGTGCTTTAAAACAGGTGCAATGTCAATGATTGTGTAATTGACAATACCGCCACTCCTAAAGTTCTACAAATGGTTCAGTTTTGTAGCCTGACAACTGCTGGAGAGCTATTGTTTATAACATGTCTCCTGGGGCTAATTTTGAAACCATTCTAAACACTCACTAAAACCTATTGGGAATATAACCATTAGAGCCACAACGTATGCAAATTTACTGGACGACTTTATGTTATTTGTTATGTACATTTTTTTATCATGGATATTATTTTCGAGTCAGTCAACTGAATTATTTTTCCAGAATGTGTGATACATTTTGAGACCATACGATAACCCAAACTCAATGTTGCAAAACTCAGTGTGGGTGTGATAACTCTAGAATGTTCTAGATGCATCACCGAAACAACACATTTCTGTTCATTTTCAATAATCCAGCAAATATATTTCCCTCATGGCAAATGTGATTCCAGAGTGGAAACAACGCTATTATTTCCCGAATTCAATTACAAAATATTTCTACTTTGGGACGATGAATAATGCGAAGCGTCTGCTAAATTATACTTTGCACTGAATGGCACGTCAATCAAATATTTACAAAAAGATAAAATATAATGCATGATAAGAAGGCTTCGACTTTCATAGAAGCTGCGCAGCCACATCACTCTGTATAACATTCAGAATGGTGAATGGAATCCCATATTGGATGAATTAAAAATATCAACCTAAATACCTATGCAACAGAACTTATGAAACTAGAAAATGTTGAAATATGCTTACTGAGCTAAACATAGTGCTTACGTGAACGATGAATTTAATGACGGTAGATAAAATATTCTGTCTTTGCACAATCGACACATCATGCAAACAGGATATACCTTCCTTTCAGTGATGTTTTTTTTTTTTTTACCGCATTATGTTCTAGAAGATAACATATGCAATAAATCAAGTCGACAAAATAATGAGAATACGTTATTTCTAAGTAGTTCATTTAATCACTGCAAAACTCGAGAAGCAATTTAGATTGGCGCGTTTTAGGAATCAATCGATATGTAGTTGTCATTGTATTTTCAGATACAACGTTCATGAACTTTCGTACCAAACTGGTGAAAGAGATAAAGTGCCATGACTGAGAGAGATAAACATTATGATGACTGATGTACATAAGTTTTACTTGTGTGTACTACTTTTGTATTGTTCGAATTCTATTTACAGCGAGAATTCAATCATATAGATAACGTGTGTATGATGGATTTATGTATTAGGCTATCTGGTGTGTTGGCCTATTGGCCTTATTTATAACGGTTCACGGCCAATGCAAAGGATTTAAAGCAACTATGTAAAGAAACAACCAATGCCATCCAAAAGTACATTAACGTATTTGTTTCACTTCTTTAGCTTCACTTGTTTTGTTGGGGTTTTAAAACTTGGTCATTATATTCAAGTTGACAAAATGACGAATAAAGCAATTTTCATGGCAGTCTGCTCTTACAATCGGTTCCATACCACGACTTTGTTAACACGAATTCCAGATCACCTGTTTTTCTGGACAACTTGGCATTCTGTTTTTGAATTATAGGTCGCCTGTACATTGTGTAATATAGATTAGAAAACAGGTTCATTGCATGACATGCAATCATTTCCATTGTATTTCGTTACCCAAACTTATTTTCATGATGTAATGTGTTTCCTGTATGGGTCCAGTGCTTACATCGGGCTATGCGGAGGGATAGATAATTGTTAATTAACTAGTATGAACAGTTCACAAACAATCCTCACGAGAGACAATTGAATGTGGATTGAAAGAAAAAATATATTTTTTTTTATCTCACATTGTCGCCGTGATACTGAATTTTTCTCCTCGAATTTATGAGCTTTTTTACTCTTGCAGTCAATTTATTTACTTTTATCCAGTTGCCGGAAAAAAGACAAAAGTTAAAAATGTTTTGGCTCTGAAAAGATGGTCAGTTGATAATAAGGTTTGGATGTCAGTTTGAAATATGCATAGGTTCACAATAATTGTATTAGCTGATGAACCATTGCGCGCTAATGTTACTTTTTGATGCATAGTAGCCACGATGTATGATGAGATGAGAATAATATAGCATATACCTTAATGCATTGAAAGGTATGCAAATAGAAGACACATATGAGTAGTCGCAGAGCGTCAGTATTTAGTACCTTCGAAAACCGATTATTCTGACCTTCCAAAATCATTTTTTCGTGTGTGCGTTAAATACCATGAAAATATTAATTGTGGGTCCCTTTAAAATATACATTTTTATTTGCTCAATCTGCAGTTTTCGTTCTACACATGTAGGCATTATTTTCACGCTCAGTCCTATTCATAGGACACGGACTATGGTTTAATTACATAGGACTTCACTGACAAAATTTTTATCAAATATTGAAATATCACCGGATAGAAACATAGGATGTCTGATATCAACATGTATACCAGAAACATTTATCAAATCTTGGTTCTACAAAAAGCATGAGTAAAACATCTTTGTTTGTTTCATGATATGAAAGGGAAACAAATCACTTTGTTTTCAATAATATCAGTCATATAGTTTGATCCTTCTCTCTCTCTCTCTCTCTCTCTCTCTCTCTCTCTCTCTCTTGCTCTCACCAAACAGACTCAAGCATACGTGCACAATCCGGTAATAATGTTCTTCAGCAGGTGTTTGACCTCATTCGATATCTTTGTTCTCGACTACGTTTATTTCCTGGCATAAACATCTTTAGCTAGTATCAAATTACAAATTACTATTAATCAAAAACAGCCGAAGGAGGAATGAAATAATTCAGTTTATAATTAACTATTCTTGTTATAAATGTCGGTACGGACTGTTATTTACACGTCCGTTTCTACAAATTGGATTTATTTCAGTTTTGGAAAGAATAAAACATCATGTAGTGTTCCCACTTACGTAAATGTCATTGTCAGACAGGCATAATGATCTTTCCTCTAACATATTACTTTGTGTGAACTTAAATTCAGAATGAATTATATGATGGATTCTGTACATATAAGTTCTGAATGGGCTCAAGTTAAAGATTTCTTTTGGGGATGATGAATGATTTTAACATAATTACTGCAAAAGTAAAACTTTGAAATTATATTACAAACAAAATCCTTTCAAAACGTTCTGTAAATTTGTACAGTGATTATGACCAAATAATATTTGCGTTGCAGATACGGAACTCGGTATAATTGTTCGGGTATAAGTAGGAGGTATGAAGAGCCTTTTTAGTGTTTGAAACCGACAGAACAACATTTTTCGTTCTCTTGTGTAATGTTTTGTAACACAATTCTCATTGATCACATTTTGATGCATTTCAAAAACAATTTCAGTGTCTAGATGTATTTGTATCCATTGTTGTATTTTAATATGCCTGAATGTCCCGTCCAAACTATTACTATTATCATTATGCCGTTACTGATAGTGTGCGAACAATTTCAGTTTTTGATCTTTGCTGTGCTAGCTGACCAGTTACTAGAGTCGACATATACACAAAACTGCATACGTATTTTGTTCTGAGTCTACGGAAAGCACGAGCTTGATTTTTGGCGATGGGTGATATAGAGGCCATCAGTAATTTTAAGTCATATTAAACGAGTTCATTACCCCTATTCGTAATAAAACATGAACTATCTTCTTAAGCATCTTTCGTTAACTCATGACACAATTTAGTGTACGGACTGAAAAACAACATGTTTTAGTGGGGTATGAGAGTGTGTTTGTTTAATTATTGTTGCTCGCACAGTAGGTTATTCCAACACAAGGATATGATCCACTAATAAATGTATTATAAGTATATACAATAGTATTTACTTCCTTCTGATCCTTTTTAAAGATATTGTTCAGGCTTTTGTAATATTGAATATTTTTACGTCAGGTAATATATTTTGTTGCATTTGTGTTTTTTAAATTTCTTTTCAATATTTTTATTTTTCTAACTTAATTACTTATAACGTTTTATCCAAACTAAAATAATCGAGAAATGTTTCTAAATATTTTCATTTTACAAAATCTATTAACAAGTTTAAATGTTTAAATAATAATGACAGTTATATTATTGTATGTTAATATTTGGTATTGCATATAATTTTTATTTCATACAACAACTTTTTAATCAGCCATTAAGACGATTCCTTTTGTTGTGATATAGAGCACTAATAATTGGTCTATTGTCATTTCGTTGTGAGATATGCAAGTTGTTATATGTTCATTATCAATATCATAATCAAGATAAGAATTTCCGTGTTCTTCTGTCAATTCAGTTTTTGCGACATGTATCAGACCATTTTTGAAAAATATTCCATAACTAAATGCTTCATCGTAATATTTTAAAAGTTTACATATTGTTTTACAATTCATCGAGTTTCAATTAAACTTAAAGTTTGTTTTTTTTATAATATACTTTTGACGTTCAACTGGTAACCCGGTTTTATAAACAGCATGAAAAAAATATTTTATTGTATAATATAAATCATTCTGTTTAATTTATAACCGTAACATTTATGACAGAGAGAAGAAAAAAATTTCTGTCTACGTAAATATCATTATTATAACAATTGATTGTGTAATTGCCATATTCTTGACATGTGTCAAAATAAATAAAACGAATAATATTCGATATCCATGGAATCGATTTAATGCTATCAAAACACAAGAATTGGTTTATCGAAATACTGTGTAAAATAACTATAAAATGGTCCAGCTTTAATTATTCTTTGATTTTCTGCTTGAAGGATGATAAATAAAATATGTTAGTTGCTTATTAAATAGTTATCATAATCATTATCTGTTTTGCGATATAATGAGAAGTGTTGCTCATCAATATATGTTCGCGTTGACCTGATGACAATCGGTGATAAAAATTGGTGTATTGCTATATTGGTATATTTGTTACAATATTTATTAGATGCTTTAATATTAAAATGTCATACATATCTGGCTCCCACACCACTTGTCATACTTAGCATCAATATCTGGCTCCCACACCACTTGTTCAAACGATTTCATGTTATAATTAATGTAATGTCCGTGTTTATTATAAACAGAATATCTACTTTTTAGAGTAGATATAAGGAAATATTTCACGAGTGAAGTGGAAACATTATATTCTTACTAGCTGTTTCATCTTCATGAACGAATTAATTCCTCAAAAACGAAGATTTTCCTTTTTATTATATATTTTGAATGCAATAGCCTTATATTTGCATGTATTTCATTCCGATTTTTGTGTCTGTGAGATTGATATCTGCATTACTAAATCGAAGTTCCGAGACGTTTTGCCATTTTCTGTTGTACATATAATGCTTCCAATTGTCTGTTTTCAAATTAATGACTGTTGTATGCAAAAATTAAGAGATTTTTATTTTCGTCAACACATTTATTCTGCGGATTGATGCATTGAACATTGCAAACAACATTGCTTGGGTGGGGGTGTTATAGCAACATGATAGAATACTTCAACAGAATTCAGAGCGTAATATCATTTAACAACGGATTTTAATGATTGTCAGTTTCCTTGTAAGGCGTTTGGCTGCAATGTTTGTTTATTTCTGTATTCAGACAAGCATTTTTGTGTGTTGGAAGTCTTGTAGTCCATTTTTGGTAAGATACGCTATACCCTAATTAACATAATTTCGATTGTCACTTAATTTCGTTTCCTTTTGCAATCTACACTAATCAATGCCTTATATCTCCATAGTTTTCAGACATGATTCTGATTATGATGAGAATCAAAATCACTACTTCCACAATTTTATTATTCTATGCAATCAAGAGATTTTCTTAAAACTGTACAGTTACTTAGTGAGTGTAACATGTATACAATATTGTAGGGAAAACTAACAGGTAACAAATTTAAGCCTACATTTTGTTGTTTGGGATTCAGTTTTATGCATTCTTAAACGCGTCTTTCATTGAGTACATTAATGTATGCTAGAGGATCAATAGTTTGAACACATTTTAAAATCTATTAAACCTAATGTGGAGAGAAAGATAGGGGATGGGTGGAAAAGAGATAGAGACAGATATTGAGAGAGAAAGAAGAAGAAGAAGAAGAAGAAGAAGAAGAAGAAGAAGAAGATATATAAAGGTATATATATATATATATATATATATATATATATATATATATATATATATATATATATATATATATATATATATATATATATATATATATATATCCTAAATTGAATAGAAAGTAGTTCCAAAAAGTGATATCAATACTGGGGTGGTATTATCTCCAACTGATATATTTCAATATCTCAATATGAAAAATATATTAAATGTACAATGCGCATGGTGATAAGCTTTTGCTTGGCTCACTATTCACAGACCTGTTTCTAAAATTCAACTCCATGTGACCACCAAAATTGTTAAACCGAGGTTGTTTTGCTTTTTTAAAACTGAGAGACTTATTGATGAATAAGCCAATGTAATGAAAAGTATGATCAAATTCACATAGATCACATAATGTTTCCCTATGAGAGCAAAATTGTTATATCTGCCATTTTTTATTTTCTTTTAATTCTCAAGTTCGGATTTAAATATTTTTATTATAACATCATTATAAGAGCAATTACCTACCTAATCTTTAATAAGAATACACGTCTTTTAATAAGAATACACGTCTTTCTCAAATATTTTTCAATATGATCATTGTGTAGTAACGACTTTTTGTTAATTTGTTCAATTTGTTTTAAATTTGCGATTGTTTAAGCAATAATGCAGTTATTATAATCACTAAACTATTCATGATAGTCATTAAAATCTATTTAAGAATTATAACCAATGCAAAATTTAATTTCATCCATAATCAATACTTGCATCTCATAATATACAATGTTTGAGTTCTATTATTAATATGCCTTTTCTCTAGAATATGCATTACCTTCTCATGAAAAAAATTTCTGTTATTTGTTATTTTCCATTTTTTGGTATGATCTCACTCATACCTCCTCCCCATTCTCCTGAATGACAATACCATAGGTCTTAATTCTTTTCATGCAGCCCATGATTATCAGGGTGATTGTATTCACATAGATCGCTCCTTATATCTATCTCACTTTGCCCCCTCCCCCCCTCCCCGACCCAATTCTTCCCATTAAGCTCAATGTCAAACTTGGTGGATTGCCATACTTCTTGGCGCGTATTATCTGTGCTTAGGATGGTCTTAGTTGTATGGATTTCTTTTTTGTTGGCATAGAGTTTTTTCAATAATTTTATTATGTCCTGAATAGCTTACTACATTCATTTGTCAATATATCATATATTTGTGATATAATTATGGTATTTACCACGTCGATCTAACTGCATTATTTTATCTAGGTTTTGCCTTCTAAACATTGAAATCATGCCAGGAGTAAATTGCTTTTTGTGGAAATACTCAAAATTTCAAGTTGCTTATTACTGTATAATGCTGGGCTCATTTCAAATAAATTTGAAGAACGATTAAGTAAGTATAGTATTATGAAAGAAATAGAAAATGTTTTAACTGTATATAGGAAACAACAAAACTGATATAAGAATATGTTGATTAACTATGAAAACAAAAGAAAATAGGAATAATTTAAGCCGCCATGAAAGGGAAAATGTCTTAAAATATGTTCAAGATGCCGTAAAATTATTTTTAAAAATTACAATATTAAAGGAAAATAAATTTTGATTATTGTTTAGGAGAAATATTTACTCTTCATAATAATTATATTATTATTCCCCAGATAAAAAGAAAGTATTTATTGAAAAGTATGATTTCATACTGGAGCCACTAGTTTTATAATTCTTCTTTGGCTTTTTGAGGTGTTTTCATAAAGTGAATCATTTTACTGCCATTTAAGAGGTATTTAAAAACCATATACATGTTTAAATAAAACATAAACTGCAATATCTAACTGGACATGTAAAACATGTCAATGCCAAAAAACATAAAGAAGCACCGCATCATTCTCTGATGCCTGATTGCCGCTATCTTCTTATTGAAAGCACGGAAGATAACAAACCTGTTCCTAAATTTGTTTGTTACTTAAACCTTATTTTAATTATGATAAAATTACGATATATACCATTAATAAAATCCATCGAATGTATTATAAAGTCAGCGCTATGAAGTAATATTCAAGACATAAACAGAAGTCTTTGAACTACCTGTTATTCAAAAACGCCAGACATGGACAAGAAAGAACTAAATTATACCAGAGAAAGATATATAATGAATTACAGTCAAATTAGTGGGGGAAAAAACGTTATAAAAGCACAAAAACTAATGAGGGAAGAACGAAACTGCGTCTTATTACGGATTTCATTAGTGAGTACCTGACAAAATAAAAAATTAGATTGCTATAGTTACAGCAACAAAATTTAACGAAAAGGAAGCTTTCCAGAAGAAACGAATAGTGCAAGAATTAGTAGAAGCTATGAAGTTTGGGTGGGTGGGTAAAGTGAAACCATCACTAAAGAAAATAGATAATGACTTACATATTGAAAATAAGTTACCCAGATTCGCAACTCTATCATATTTTGGTAAACTGTCCACTGATCCTCAACAAATAAAATATTTGCACTTTTATATTTATCATGACAATAAGCGAGTGTTATGTAGAAAATTGATTGTGACCTGATTGATTTAATATGCAAAAGATTTAAAACAAAAGACCATCCAGTATATATTAGTAAGTCTAAACAATACTAAAAGGTCAAAACAATTAAAAAGTGTTTGTGAAAATGTTAAATTCAACATGAAAAGATCATGATGATTTTTTTTTGAAAGATTACAACCAGCAAGCAATCAAAATGGATATAAATCGAAAGGTACAGCCAACAAAATCATGGACATATTTAATAAATTGCATAATGAAAAAAAATTAAAAATCTGAATACAAAATAATATCTGAAGGCAATGAAGAAATAGATTTAAATGATGTTTTGAGCTTCATGTTGCTTATCATTAAAGAATATATATATATGCTTAGCCAATATAGCCAATAACAACAATAACCATATATATATATATGTATATACATACATATATATATATATATATATATATATATATTGTTGCTAAGCATTTAATGAAATTACGAAGGTAAATATATATCTCTCATATTATCTACATGGGACATTTAGCAGTAAAGTGAAGTTCTTCTTCAGTTTTTGCAGAAAAATTGCAGACTTTCAACAAAGGGGATATTTTAATCCTAGCTATATCTACCATTATAAGAAAGGTTCTATTTCTGAACATGCATAGGAAACAAACACTGTGCAAAGAGTTTAAACAATGTATGAGAGTAATGACAACACAAATCGCTTCTAATCTTAATATAGAATTGTAATTTATCCATTGACTTTATTTCCCAATTATTTGTTGCAGAAAACGATATTTACGACGTTGTTTAGATATAATGAAAAGAGGTTCTCATCATCCACCCCTTGAGTAACTCAAACTTCTGATATTCCATATGAAAAAAGTAGATTTTTTACTTTATTTACCGAACCATCCGTGTTAGTCACATGTCAGTTGTAGGTTATAGCTTTGTTTTTGGAATCTATCACCAGTCATCATTAATAATTAAATTTATTTAAGAGTTCTAGTGTATCTTACAACTTGCATAAGCATTCCACCTACCACATTCTTGATAAAAGCATTGGGATGTCTTGGGAAGATATTTACAAAATGACATATGTATAGCTTCAATGTCATTTGCTTTGTTAAAACCCCAAACGTCTGACCCATAATTCCAAACTGGCGCTAGTTTGGTCTTAAATATTTGGAATAGAGTTTCTTGTAGACAATTTTCGCAAACGGGTAACTCTAGTCTTCAAACTATAAAGTACCACTGTTGCTTGTGCTGCTAGAATTTCTTGGCACATATACCATGAGATTTTGTTAAGAGAATACACAACCATACATAATCAATTATTGTCCCTGTCAGACAATCACCATAAAACCAACTTTCATATCCTCTCAGTTACCCGCCTGCATTCGAAACGTACAATGAAATTCTAGTTTCTCCCAGGTTTATCTTTAATTTCCAAACGTTGCATAGTATTCGTTGAAGTTAAATAGCTGATTCGGCAGATGAAACTAAGCCTCTGCGTATAACAGTGAAAATTCCATTGTTACACCGTTATTCTGTTCAGAAATATGTGTCTTTAAATCAATTAGAAATAATGAAAATATAATTGGTGATAAAACACAAACTTGCTTTACCCCAGCTGGACAGTTAAATGTTTCTGTTATGCTTTTTGACTTTTCACACAAACTTTGACATTAGCATATATGCATATATTGCTTTCAGTATCGTAAGCATTTTACAGCAAATATTTTCATTTACGAATTTATGAAAAGTAAGCTCCTGTCTATATGGTCAAACGCTTTTTCATTGTCAACAAAAAGAGCATAAAACTTGCCTGTTTGAAATGTATATATAAATGTTCTTACGGGAAATATATTATCTACAGTGGAGTAACCACTTCTAAAGCCATTTTGTTCTTCACATAGAATATCATTTACTTTGAATCAGGTGACTAGTTCTTTGTTTAAAATTAAAGTAAATATTTTGCTGATGAGTGGAAAAGACTAACCTCTCTATAATGTCAGACATACTTATATTCCCTTTTTGTGAATAGGTACAATAATAGCCGTTGTCCAGCACTATGGGAAGTGTCAGAGAACATTTAACGTATTTAAAATAGATACTAGACTATTTCTCTGATGCTTTCAGTTGCCTTAAAAAAAAAAACAGTCGAAAGGTCATCAATACCACCTGATTTTCCAGACCGTCGGCTTTTTATAGCATTTTGCATTTCTTCAGTTTTTATAACTTCCAGATTTGCGTGAAGAGTATTAGCTGTTTCACTTACTCTGAAATTTTTGATCCATTTCAAAATTTGTTTTGAATAATTCTGAAAAGTACTGGTACCATCCGATGAGGTTTATATTTCAATTTTAACATGGTATTTGGACATTTAAAAAGTCTCCAGTAGCACTTCTTTCCTTTTTAGGTGCTTTTTCGAGACTTGCCTTTTCCTTTAGTATTCATTTCGTTTGTGCCTGGTTTTGTTATATGTTTACATCATTATATGGAACTTATCTGTAGCCAAGTTATCTGCCATATTAGTATTCCTGAAATTTCTAAACGCACCAAGAGCCCGATGTTTTTCTGCCTTACAGTCTGCATCGTACCAGGGTTTTTTTTTTGTTGTTGTTGTCTGAAATCCAATTACTTCTATTATTGATCTCATTTTGCCTTGCTTCATCGTATATGATGATTCACAAATACTCTGTATTAAATAACTTAAAGTAGTACTGAATGTGAGCATACAATAAGGTTGTTTTTTTTCTGATAGTGCTGACGTTTCGAATAAATATATTTCTCTGTGTTTCATTCCATACATATCTTTCATTATTTTCAGTTGCGAGGGTAATGGGATTAGCTAGACCCAATTTAAATATTATTGGTTGATGAATAGATTCATTTCTTTTACCAGTCCTGAAGGTAGTTATGCATGCAAGTAATGACTTATGTATCTTGCATGCATGCAAAGTTTCCAAATACCAGTATCATCCCCTCATCTACTATTTGCAATCCTCGCTCCAGATAGCCTACACAACTTCAATAAATTCCCACCATTGAAGTTAAGCTAATTTCTGTCCTTGTTAGCCCCGCCCTCATAAATCTACATACTTGATATAGGTTATATTCCTATCAATGATATTATTACTATCACGTATAATAATTATAGGTTGCTGCATTTGTATGAGAAAATACGAACGAGTTTTTCGGAGCAATACTGCACGACCTTGGGAGGTCAGTATTACTCCGAAAAAACGAGTTCATGTTTCCCGACCACTCCTGTGGCCTAAGTAGTTAGAGGCTCCGCCTCGGATGCGAGAGGTCGCGGATTCTAACCCCGGCCGAGTCATACCAAAGACTTATCAAAATGGTACTCGCTTGGCACTCAGCGTTAAGAGGTTAGTGCTAGGACTGCTCGGCCTGATAATGTGACTGGGTGGGACATCATGCTACATGTCTGCGGCATGATGACCAGTGCTAGACATCACTACAAACTGCCACACTGCAGACATCGAAGCATTATGACTAAAAAATTGTTAATGCTACGTTAAAAACCCAAATCACACAAGACACACATACTCACATACACACACAGTTCACACAAATGCAGTAATACTTTGGCTATATACTCATTTTCTTTTATCTAACTCAGGCTTAATTAATAAAAAGGATACACTACAGGAAGAAAAGTAATTGATTTATGATTTATTCGAACATAAATACACAGCCGTAGATTCATCAATAGACAATAACAATATTAATGCGCACATAACACTGCCAAGTGAACTTTGAACTCAATGGTCGCGCGTTCGTCATTAGTTTCAAAAATAATTCTCGTTTGGTTAACTTAAAATTGGAATTTAGTCATAATTGTGAAAGAATGCGCTTTGAAACAACTTTTCCATTTGGTCTGAAATGGATGGATTTTGTTTTTCCGTTATTCAAACCAATTTTTCATGAACTCAAGTCTAGACCAGCACAAAGATATCAAACACAAGTACAAAATTGACCAAATAACTACAATTCCTATTAGATTGTTCACTAAATAGTTGGAAATATTCCAGACACAGAACTTAATTTTCTCCAATCGTCTGTACGTCGTTTACCACATGCGATGAAAGGTCCTGATTATTCTCTTATTTATCGTTAAAATATCCTGCAGCGCATCATTTCTTAAAAAAAACCCAGTCTGTCATATTTCAGGAAGGCCGCTTTACCATACCTGAGTGCGTGTATATATGTAATTTTAGAGTTTCATCTTTTTGAACACGTGTGTAAAATAGTTCCTCCTTTTTATTTGTTTTTAATTTGGGGGAGGGGAGTATTAATATTCAACATTGCAATTATTAGACGCAGAAAACGCTAGTAAAATAAACTGATTTTTTTTCACCAAATCGATAAATTTATCCGTTATTCGCTCATTTCTAGCAAATATCCTCTATGTATTTGCTGCCACATAATGCTTTCTTTTAAAGTCCGAGGAAGATTACAAACAAAAGCAGCAGCCTCCGTAATTAAAATGATAATGGGTCAATGTCCTTAGTTATTAATGCATGGTGCATCTTCATAGTGTCCAATATCGGATGGCTGATACTGTCATATAAATGATTCCTTTATATCTTCCACAAGCTAGATCCATAATAAGAATAGTGTTATTATATTCAATGATTCTGCAGACCCATCAACAACTAATACGCTTCGGTTCAAACATTGTGGCACTGGTAATGCGTCTATTGAATGATTCAAAACTACTACTCAGTTAATACCACTTGCAACCGTGAGTAAAGCAGGTCTTGTACGTGGACAACATTTCAGAGCTTTTAATGCAGGCTCAGAAACTGGTAATAATGAAGGATTCACCAATGGACAGCTTATCACTACTGGTAACAAACAAATGTCATTAGTTGTGATCATTATCTAGTACATTTGGTTTATACCGTGTTATAAATAAAACACTCTATGCTGTTAAATAGGACTCCACCCATACAATATATAATGCGTTCGGCAGGTGCAGCAATATTGCCAATTGCAAGTGATATCAAAGCACAATTGGTTAGTGGGTATTTCAAAGAGATATATATTTTAATATATGAAAGGATATCAACAACAATATAATGCTGATTAATTAAACATAGCATTGTGAATTGCCACAAATGTACCCAAACAACTTCCAATATATGTGTTTATAGCATTACAAGCTGTATAAAGAAAAAACAGTGATGAAATAATCAATGTGGAATTTGATGATTCAAATATAAGACGAAAAAAGCGAACGAACATTACAGTGCAATTTGACAGCTGGCAATGAAAATTACCAAAAAAGCGTAAGCATTTTTCCAGGAGACTGTAAATTAATATTCTGACCTTGACATTGGTTCAAAAACGTCAAGGTTTTATACAAATCTGTACTCCATATTAGACGTTAGTATCATGAAGAGCTTATAACGAGTAGCAAGATACTGAGGGTTTATGGAAACTGGCAGGTAAATTTCAAGATACGGTACAGACGCCCC
>JAECUM010041926.1:0-18097 GCA_016617855.1 Megalonaias nervosa
GAGGTTCGAAATCTCCGTGAGAAAGATTTCAGTTTCCAAATCCTGCAACTTTGATTCATTGGTTTGCAAATATTGAAATGGAGTCTGTCTTTTCAGGATTATCTAAGTTGCATTCGCTGTCGTTTTTAGAAGACTGTTACAGTAGCTTAATATTCTTATATTCAAAGCTATGCTGCTCTTTCCATACATGATTCAGAACAAATTAAAATATACAGCCTAAAAGGTCTTGATGCAGGGATGCTAAAGAGTATCATTTTCAAGTTCTACTGATCGGTACATACATAATTCAGAACAAAGTTTAACATGCAAACATGAAATGCCCTGATGCTCGGATGCTCAAGATGAAATTCGACTTGGTCATCATTAATGCTTTCATAGTTTTTGAGATGTACTTTAAGTTTTATTTGAATGTCTAGTGTTTGAAAATGATCGTCTATCACACAGCCTATATCCATGGATATATACGCCATGGAGTATAGTCATCCCATACAGCCTATACGTATGGTTATATTTTCCATACAATTTCATTTTATGCAATAAGCCTTCCCCTAGTTTGTCTCATAACAATTTAAATATGATAGAACTTTTTTTCTAAACATTTGAAAGGAATTGGTAATATTTGTGAAATACTTCGGGTGTTTATTTTAGGTCAATAGCCACAAAAAGAGATGTGGAACAATATATTTTGTCCACGAGCAATAAAAACACATCATTATATCAAGGCAATTGATAAACAGTTAATATAAATATTTTTTACCTTACTTCAATTTGATTTGCACGAGTAGAGATTACCTTGGGTTTCCAGCTCCATTAATAACTTTGGCCACCAAATATCTCTCTTGTTGGGATCCCGAGCATCAATATAGTTTAGGACACTCAGGTGACCTGGAACTTCACAGTCCTTCAGTAATAATGGAACAACATATTTTCTCCCTTCGCTAAAACCCTGAAGTAAGGCCATTTGAATTTCATGCAAAACAAAACCGCTTTTAAACGCCTCCATGCTCATTACTACAACAGTTCTACATGCGTATTTGATGCTATTCTCAGCAAATGGCAACAAAGGTGTTCCTGGAATATTATCTCGATCATACTCACAACAAACAAATCCGTAGTCTTTTTCCAGACTTTCAACAGTTTCCTTTACCCAATGTATGTCTGAACTAGAAAAACTGAAAAAGACATGATACTTCTTTCCTGGTGGCAAAGCTCTTCTCCATAAAGATGCTTGGCATTTCTCAGCTGTGGTCAGCTCTGATGTCACAGAATATGTCTGGTCTTGCTACAAAGAAAACCAAAATAAGACTCCCTCGATAGGAATGGCTGTCTACTGACCAAATAACGTTTCAAGGAATCAAAGATAAAATCCTTTTCTTCTTTCTAATTCCGGAGTTTTGAAATTATCCACCATGCACTTTAGCAGTAACAATACTGTCAAAATTTCCACTAAATCAAATATGCACTCTGCACAATTTCAATTAAGACCAACTGCGTAAGAACTATTCCGGTGAACTGCAATGTCTGTATGATACCTACTTAGGAGGAGTAACGATAACAAGGTTTCAAACTGGATATCTGATCGACTCTAGTTTTATTCACTGCGAACTAGACACAATAATAAGTATTCATGTGAAAGCCTCCATTTGATGTGACTTCTGTTTAGGTGATGTAGCGAAAACAATGTTATCACAATGACTGCCATAGCTGCCATAATGGACGCGATATTAGCACCATCTTCCTAAGACAAAAAGTCGTCTGATGAAATAAAATCGGTATGGCTTTCCGTTCAGAAGGAGTTCCTTGAACAAACTTTTGAACGAGTCCTCCGTGGCAGAGGTCTGAGAGGCATCAGTTTAGTTTAGGAGGCAAATAGACATTAGATAAGTGTTAGTGTAAACATTTCAACGTAATCCACTAAAATACTTAAACGGACTAGTGATAATGTAAGTACATTCTCGGACGACGTACAATGGATTACAGTAATCCCATAAACTATTCTGTACTAAAATCCATATGTATTTTTTGTCAATCGGTACCATTACACCATGTCTATTCTCCATATAACGTTCAATTAGCATAGTAGAAACTATACATTATAATTAATCCAACAGCGGAGAGAACCTAGCATACAATATTGTAATTACATAAAGGTTCATACTGTTGATCAGGTGACGAAGTAATTTATTTATTGTAGCTTATAAAACGTCTTCAGAGAATTACAAAGTCAAGACATTTTAGTATTATTATGACACAAGCCCTAATATGTATCATGAGATCACGGACACATGTATCTTCATTTCATTCAAACCACAGTAGACGCAGGATATTATGAATGGGCAACCTAAAATTTACAGCAACATGTTTTTTTCTTACGTGATCGGGGTAGCTAAGGATAAAGAAAATGTAAGTCATCTAGACTTTATTAAGTTTATGTTCGTTTTGAAAACTAAATTAGAAATTGCTTCGTCCAGTGGCAGTTGGTTGATTTTAACCTACTTTTGACAGCTACTTGTTTATTGTATTTATAGTTTTTTTTAATGTAAATTATGTGTCCTTTTTGACAACAAAAAAGAATTTGATTCATCCAGTGGCAGTTGATTGATTATTTATATAGATTTGTAAAATTACAAAGAATGGTACATACACATTAAATCAAGACGAGTGGTGAACACAAGATTTTCTATTTGTCTATGGTTACATTTTGGACGACAGAAGAGCGTTTTTATCAACACCTATGGAGTCTTAATGAAACCCTTATGTCGAGACGACCGTTTGTTCAGAAGAGGTGGTTGCATAAAGATTTTCATAATGGTCATAAATCAACCATTTTAGAGGTTGTACAGAAACAACTACATCTTGCATGAAAGAAGTAGTTTCAAAACTTAAGTATGGATATCCGTTCCGGACAGACAGTTTTTACTACATTTGTTACATATTGGGAGGTCACTGTATCATACTTTACATTTTGGGAGTTAGCATAGTTTCATTTCGATCTATCATATATTAGCAATATCGTGTATGTAACATTCATGATTAACAAAACAATTAGAACAAGATTAATAATAGCATTTGGAAGTAGTAGCTGCAGTGGCAGCAGTAGCAGTGGAAACATCATTAGAAGAACGTTATACACTTGTGCAGAAAGTAGTTCTAGAAGAAGCAGTAGTAGTGGAAACTCAATTAGAATAGTATTGATAACTTTTGGAGGTATAAGAGGTAGCAGTAGTAGTGGAAACATTATATGAAGACTTATATTAATAAGTTGTGGAGGTAGTAGCTTTAGTGTTAGCAACAATAGTGGCAACATTATATTAACAACTTCTTTGGGTAGTAGCAGCAGTAATGGAAGCATTATTAGAATTATATTAATACAAGTTGGTTGTAGGAGATCTAGTGGAGGTTGCAGTAGTGAAAACATCGTCAGAATAACATTAATAACTTGTAGAGATAGTAGTGCTGTGGTATCAATAGTAGCTGAAACATCATCGGGCTAATATTAATAACTTATGGAGGAAGTACATCTATTTGTGCCAGTAGTAGTGGAAGCATCAAGAGAGTAATAACTTCAGACGGTGGTAGCTCTAGCTCTAACAGCAGTAGAGGAGACATAATTATAATAATATTAATAAATGGTAGAGATAGAAGCTCTAGTGGTACCAGTAAGAGTGAAAGCATTGCTAGAATAATATTGACAAGTTATGGAGGTAATAACTCTAGTAGTAGTAGTAGTAGTAGTAGTAGTAGTAGTAGTAGTAATAGTAGTAGTGAAACATTATTTGAATAATATTAATAAGTTATAGAGGTTGTATTTCTATGCTATCAGCAGTATTAGTAGTGCAGATTACTTCTGAAAATGCTAAAATGATTGTTAAACTTTGGATGCTTTTTCTTTGAATTAACTAAAAAGCATTACGATTGCATATTACCGTTATTGGTGTAATACCTGAGAGGAGATTAGACGTTTAAAAATACACAAAAAAAGATAAAACGAATTAAGAATAAAACTAATGAAGGAATTATTATAATACGGGTGAAAGACTTGTTACTGGACGTTCTAGTGAATATAGATTGCATTGTTTACTTTTTTAAAATGTTGAACCATCCTTACTGAACTAAATTGCGTAGCTAATGTAAGAATTTTGGTTCAGTTAACTGGTCGTCCCATTAAACTCAGAACAGATACTACAGGCAGATTGTCATGGATCATTTGCATATTACTATAGCAGAATACAACCTTAGGAAATAATTAATATAACCGAAACTGAAGCAAAATTCAAACAGAAAATAAATGTATATACAAAATGGTTTTTGAAAAGTTGTTATTCGCTCTGCACGTTTATGAACTGAAGGCTTTTGAATGAAATTCGTACAAATATTTTCGAGAATGGATAAAAACAGACAACTGCCTTAATGTAAAAAGGAATGAAATAAAAATGTTTTCCGTGTGCAGTAGAATCTAAGTCGATCTCATCTAGAAACCGCAAAAAATGAGAGCAAAAATATAACCTTGTCAAGTATGAACATCTGTTGGATGAATATCAGTTAAATAGTTTAATATTTATAGTTTATGACTTTATACCGTAACTAGGACATGGCTATCTAGAACATGCTCGGTTTCGATCTTAAATTAATGTACTTAAATGTTATAAAGCTACCACTTAATACCACTTAATTCCAAAACTGGTAAAATATATAAGTCAGCATATTCCGATTGTTGTTGATGAAATTCGTTGACGTTACCAAGTGGCAGTAGTTGCCAAGTGGCAGTAGTTATCCCATCACAGATATTATACCTAATATTATTCCACCTGACAATGTCTTTTATATTTTAGCTAGTGTTACAAACCTTTTACAAACATTCTCAATCGCTCTTTAATCTATTGATACCACTCTTTTTCGGTTCAATTCTAACCAGATATTTTCTTTTATTTACTATACTAAGTTGCAATTCCAGTTTGTACAGAGGATTTATTATGGTTTCCAGAACCTAGCACAGGTGCTTAGAGTCTATACACATATAGTCGGAGTAACAGACGTTTACATTAAAGATTGATATCATTCACAAAATGTTCAGATACAAACATTTTCATTTACATTATGGGTTAAAATATTAATTGTGTGATCTTTGCAAGTATAAAAGAGAAGATCATCCGCAAAAGAGACCGAACTTGGATGAACCTGATAAACATGTGTGTATGTTTCTAATACCTAAATCAATATTCACTGATAATTTATGTATTCAAAGTCATTATATTATGTTACCTTGATTTTAAGGACGTAACATTGATCCAAAACATTATTCAGAAATGAAACCGTTTAGTAAATTCTTCCCAATAAAGATGAGAATTTTAAAAAGATGATTTATTGGTGAAAAAACTTGCAACTTTCCTATGTAGTAACATAATCCAGAATACCGTATATTGTGACACTAGTACTTTACGGAAGTACAATGTGAAAATCATGGCTATGGTAGGTCAGTATTTGTACCAATTATCAATTACATACGATCTCATTTACAAAAATCTGGTACTTGTAAGTTTACCAAGTATCCACTACATGTGAGTGCATATTGTTTCAGTGTGAGGAACGTATAACTTTATCAACATATGCATATAACAAAATCCTCCCGCCAGCAAATTAAACGTTTAAATTTATCATAGAAACCCAAGCATGATTGCTCTAATGACCTAAAGTCAAAATTTTATGAAAGGCGTGCATTATTTGTATGCAAAGATATTGATCAAAAGGCAAATATATCACTATATGATCTTGTCATATTGTTGTTGAGTACACCGAAATCACCCACCTTATCTTTGAACCAGAACTTCAGTAAGTCATGCGATGCAATTGCGTGCTCATTGTCATGAGAAGAGCAGATCAGCTCTTCACTCTCCTGAAGTTGCAAAACGGGGAACATGGTTTCCAAACAGTCTGCTGGGGATTGGGGGCACTGAATATACCTCTCGAACGTCAGGTTTTGGCACATGTATCCAACGAATGTTGCCAAATTATCATCAATGAATTTCTTAATTTGAATGCAAACATCAGATGATGGGATCTTGTTGATTTTGCTCATCTTTGTAACTCTCGCGAAAATAACATAATCCTTCAAGTGCAAAGTTAGTTTATGACAAGGGTCGACTTCAAAAACGCAGCATCCACAGAAGATCAGATTCTTTGACTTCTTCGTAGCAATAGGCCATTGAGACACACAAGCAGCAAGAAGCCTATGGAAAATTGGAGATGGCAAAAATTTCCCTGTGAAGACGTAGCACAGGACTGACGAACTCTCCATTTCAGGATGGTGTTCAGGGGAGATGAACTTTATTGGTGTTTTGTCACTAAGCATGCACGGGGCAATGAAACACTTCTTAACCTAAATGTATAAAGAAATACGAGTTAAGATTAGCCATTTATTCAGGTATTGCAATCATGATGTTGCTATAACAGCGCTTTAATTTGACAAAGATAACTTGGAGGTGCTGTGTAGTCTACTGAAATATATTTAGATGAAAAATAAGACGCAAATCCTTGCTTGATATAACACACAATGTTGACATCAGAGAGACAACGAAAAAAATTGTATGCATGGCCAGTAGCATACTCCTATTTTGCTCATTATCAAACGAGGTCTTCATGAAAAATTGCATTCAGTAAAATATAGTGAGATCCAATTCTGTTCAGCAGGATGCATTATGAATTCAAATAATTCGGTTACTTGACTTCCTTCTAACAATTGCCAATATTGGGAGAAAGAGGAAACAGTGAATGTAAAGAGACCTATAATTACCATGAAAACATATACACTTAAAACGTCGCTACTTGTTTGCGTTTTCATGTCGAATGACTGAAAAACTGAAGAAAATCTTATAAATAGTAACATTTTTATTTAGTTTTTGATTCACTGGCAACCTCAAAAAAAGGTTAAATTTAAAATCAGCAACTGATTCTGTCGTAAAAGCAATTTCTTCATACTTCAATAATGTTAATTAGTAATATCCTAGACACGTCCAATGAATCAAATATTGGTTTCTGATGGGTATATATCAATGTATTCACTTATTCTTTCCAAGGATTACGAGTGGATTTACAGTATGAACTCCAAACATAGCAATATTGCTTATCGCGTTTATAGTTATCAACCGCTCAAAATTCAAAGCACACACACTTTCTTTTTCAAATCTTCAACCTTCGTCTTTGAACTGGAAATTGACACATCTGAAGTAGGGATGAGCACGGCCTCCTAATCACTAACAAAGTCTCCCTCCTCACAAATGGAAACAAGACGTCATAGATGCACTAACGTTCCAAGTGCGGCACCTTATCGACTATAGCATCGTCAGGATAAGTGACAGGTAAATGTTCTCAGTGACATATGACATGACAAGTGCAACATGCTGTCCTGATTATAATCGCATTGTCTCCAAGGAAATATCCAGTTTCTGTCACGGAGTTCCGTGTATCTAAATTGAAATAGGAGAAGGTGAAACAGACACTGGCTAGTCAACTAATGCAAGTGAGGTGAACTCCGAGAGCTTTGAGGAAAACTAGACATTCTTCAGAATATCTGTTTACCCAATGCACACTCAGACAATTGCAAGAGTAGTGGCCAATCAACACGACATATACAGCAGTCCTATGCAAGCAGCAATAATATGTAAACGATGTTATGAAGATAATCTTCAGGCCACAGTCATCAAGAATATATTAAATACAAATTGCTGACGGCACCACATTACTCAATGAAAACTCAAAATATTATAAAAGAATATTTCAACTGCATCCTCAATCAACATTTATAAATTGGTAAAGATCAGTTGCACCCAGTGGAAGTCAAGATACATTTTGCCGACCTCCGAGGAAGATTGAAATTTAAAATGCAATTGATAAGGTGTCAAAAAACAAAGCATCCACAGAAGATACTATGCCAGCAAAAGTCTACAGAGCCGTAAGCTTGCACTAGGCACAGAAAAGGACCGGACCCTACCAGTCATTGTGGAGTGAAGAAACTATACCCCAGGAATACGTGAATCCATCAGTCGTCCAAGTATATATGCGTAAAGGCAAAATGACAATCTTGCGACAACTATCGGACCATCTCCGTGTTGTTAATAAGCATGTAAACATTTTGTTGCGCATCACATGGATCAACGGCTCATGCCTGAGAGCAGGTATGGCTGTAGGAAAGTACGACGGACCACAATGAAGATGTTTGCAGCTCGTCAGCTTCAGGAGAAATTCCAAAAACATGTCTCCAACCTGTACATGACATTACTTGACCTTACAAAAGGCATTGACTCTGTCGCTCGGTCGTAAAAGTCACTGGAATATCATGGCAATATTTGGTTATCCAAATAAATCCATAATACTGATTCGACAATTCTATGATGGCATGCTCGCGTGCGTCGTAGACGACGGTGAGTCATCTGAACGATTCCTCGACACCAACAGTTCTGATTTAATCCCTCTTCAGTATGATGCTTTATGCCATAGTTACTTATGTCTTCCACAACTATTACTATCGAACAATGTGAGATGCCATAATGATGACAATCCTTTCAATATAAAGCGACTAAGTATGGAAACACAGTTACAGGAAGTGACTGTTCGTGATCTATAATTTGCTGACGATTGTTTCCTGAATGCCAGATATGAGTCTGACTCACAATAGAGTATGTACAATTTCTCTTCACCTTATGTTATGGTAAGACATAGGTCATGAACCAGCTAGCACTAGAAAAACCTTATGTAGATCCTACCATCACAGTGAATGGACGAACCCTCCTGGAAGTGGGCAAATTCATATACATCGGCAGTACACTGTCACATGCTTTCCATGCAGATAATGGCAACAATGGTAGAATTGTCAAAGCTCATACAACTATCAGGATATAAATACTGTAAGTCTGGTTTTGCCAGTCACTCTTTCTGAATACGAAAGCTAGACAGTATAGAGGCACTCAGCATGAGTACTGAATTATTTGTAACATGGGCTGCTTAAGGAAATTGCTGTGGTATGACGAGGTACTGAGGTGTTCACAAGGGCAGGCATGCCAAGCTTCCAAGTTCTGATGATGAAATATGTAATCACAAATGAGATGTGCAGGCCAAGTCACCAGCATATCAAAATAACTGTTACAGAAAAGGTCGGGAAAGAGCTCCCAGATCAGAAGAAAGTCTTGATGTGGTCTCTGAAATGCTGCAAAAGCTCCAACAAATTATTCCTGAAACACTTTACCATTGAGCCTGAGACTTTCAAATATCTCGCACAAGATGGCTCCACACAGGAGCAAGTGTCTATGAGCTGAGTAGACTTGAGAAGTACAAGTAGCGTCAATCTCAGAATTGCTGTATGACCTATACTGCTGAAGTATCATCAAGCGATATATCCTGTCCAATGTAGCAAGGATAGTTCAGAGCTCAACGAGGCCTGATCCATATAGGTGTTCAAGAAAACAAACAGGTTAGTGATATCCTGGTCATCTTCGAACTGGAGAGACAAATAGCAATCAACAAAATGTTGACGTATTACCTTGGTTACTAATTCATTGAAACTAAAAGTGAACAGGAAAATAGCGCAAAAGCAACGTAAGGCAAAAGGAATTCGTTTTATTTCGAAGCCTTTGCAGGGAAATATCAGAGCAATTATGTTTTAACTAATGACCTCCTCTTTTGGACCTTGGTTGAACATTCTTGATGAGATATCAGTGGAATATATTTCTATTTTTATCAATGGACGCGATATGCTCATGAATAGATAACATCCTACAACAGATTACTTGCATTTGGATGTTTTCTATTAAATTTGTATTAAGGATAAGGGTAGTTTTAAGGTCATGGCTAAATTTTGAGTAACCTTTACCTGAAGGTTTAAGGAGGAGTTTGTAGTTACAGTGTATTCGACAGTAGTCATATCTGATGACAGACTGACATCACTTCTAAATAACTCAAAACTTACATGACAGAATAGGCAGTGAAATATTGTCAAATTGCATTATTAATGCTTTCTAGACAACGTTTCAATAATACATTTTGATGATGCACAACGTAGGACATACTGGCCTAGTGAAAGGTCTAAATTAGAATTACCTTTGTTTTACTTGCATTCACACATTTCAATCTTCCGACCATATTCTTCCTTGCCACTTTCTTACTCTACTTCAAATATTGATATTGCAATTATATTTACCAAGAGAGCAAAAAAACAGATTAAAAAAGGTCAAAGTCTCATTTATACATAACTTAAATCAATTTCATATGATCCATTCAAAATAAGACCCTTACGATTGAGACTCTGCAAATTAAACAGTTAAATATAAATTCAGACAATTTCAAAATCTTACCTTGACCTCTTCTCCAAGTCTAATTATTTCCCTTGTCCTGGCAATTATGTTCAACTTTTCCATAAGCAGTAAAAGGAGTTCCTTGTTTTCGTGAAAATCAGAATTATTTTCCTTTGTCCAGATGGCATCTACAAGTAGAACATGTCATTGCTTAAGTTATATTTCCTTAACAAGACTTATCTTAGAACACACATGTAAACATATTGCGCCAAAAAGAATACATTGGTGGTTGTTTTAAATAGTAACATTCCTGCTCACTACATTATTCCCCATATACGCATCAGTTGTGTACTTTATTTCACTCCGAATCCGCCTATCAAAGCACCACTGACTTCACTAATATCAGTGCTTGCAAGCGTGATAAAATCTATTTCACTCTTGATGTCTATCATATTACCACTCACTATGACATCTGTGTACGCAAGAGGCCCGTAATATATTAAACTTCTGCACTGTCCCACTCACTGCAATATTATTAATTATCTGCATGAGAACTGTACATAGTTGTACATTTTATTGAGATGTTTCGGTCGACAAAAAAGACCCTGGAACGGAGATGCCTATTTATAGCAGAAACATTAGCAGCTTGCGTTTTTAGCATTATAAAAAAGTTCATTGAATATCAGATATACACCTGTCCCATGTTTAATAGTTTTAGTTTCTATATTTTAGCATGTATAGGACATGTATGTCACTGGACAGCATCAAGCATGAGTGAGAACAACATTGACAATTAATTTGTAACCTGTGAACACATGGTTCTCACACAACGTAAATTATTGTTTTTGTTTGTTTTTTTTTAAAATATGGTGTAAAACGCAAATGTTTATGTCAAAAGCGTAGGTTCGTATTTGTGTCATTACAACTTTCAGGCTACATAAATCTATGTAACATATTTGTTTAAATATAATTCTCACGCCAGGAAGTGAATCTTAAAGTTTGATTCTTTCTATGTATCATACTCCGAACCTTTTTGATTTATTACATTTGTCTGTGGTTAAATCGACCAAGGTGTATGGTCTGTTTGAAAGTGAGAATGATCAAGTTGATGCACGGTACTCCATTGAGACATACCTGTCGTGCAGTGTGAAGCAGTGCAGTATAGATACATTATGAACGATCCTGTCAATGTAAAGGCAATAAAATAAACGAATGAGCATATAATAGTATACTAGTGCACACTAGTTTGGCGTAACTTCTGTAATTCGAAATATATTGGGTTCGTTCGGTTTCAAATGGTACAACATGAGGCCAAGTGGTTTTCAACCAATTGGATCTAGGTAGTACTACCATCAATATTGAAAAGCTGGATCACCTTCTATGACAAGCGGATGAAAAAGTACTGGTGCAGTCTTCAATTGTTTTCATATACAGACAGATGAAATAGTACTGGCACCGTCTTCAGTTGCTCTCATATACGGAAAGATGAAATAGTACTGGCACAGTCTTCAATCGCTTTCATACACACAGGTGAAATAGTACTGGTACAGTCTTCAGTTGCTTTCATATAAGGATAGATGAAATAGTACTGGCACCGTCTTTAGTTGCTTTCATATACGAACAGATGAAATAGTGCTGGCACAGTGTTCAGTTGCTTTCATACACGGACGGATGAATTAATACTGGCACAGCCCTCATTGCTTGCATGTAAGGACAATTTTCTGGCATATACTTTCCAAACTTTGATGTCAAAAATGCTGATTACAGTATAGCTCCTGTTCTCTTCATGCCATAATTTTAATTCTAAAATACTGTATGCATGAATGTCTTTCTACACGTCTTTTCAACACCGTTTGTCTGTCTATAATCCAGACACTGAAATTGGCGATTTGACCAGCGATGCAAAAGAAAACGAATGCATAATGAATGCGAACAGAATGTAGAATGCAGAATGAAAGAGAAAATATAAAACGAATGTATTTTCATGAAAAAAGCTAACGCACACGCAAAACGCATGCCAATAATTGATGCATCAGACAGGGGTGCGTTTCGTAAATTGATTTGAAAATCAATTAGGTTTTATGCTGACAAAAATGATATGTCACGTACTCTACGTGCTCACAAATACTAAACATACTGACAAAATTATGTTCTCAAATACTCAATTATATTTGCATACATTTTTAGTTAATGTTTTCAGTGATCTTAAACAAATCGTATCCTGTCTGTACCATTTGAAGCATTTGATAGTTAATAACTCGCACTTGTAATAAGGAAAGAAGCCAAAGCTATAGTTCTCTCCCTTTACCACAAAATCCCTTTTGCGGAGAATCCGAATTTCGTTATTCTGTTATTTTTCACATTGTTCCAAGAGTGAGAAAAATAAAGCAAACAATATCTATAAACATGAAATGCAAATCTTAATGCACTTCCGAGCTCTCAAATTGAAATATTAAATTAAGACATGATAAATAAATGAGAACATAAATTGAATGCAAAATACAATGTAAAAGCATGCAAAAGAAACGGTTTGTAATGACTACATAAAATGTTTGTATTGTACCCGTTTTAACGTATGGCTGATCAACGTACCTATTAATTCTTGGGTGAGCTTTCCGGTTTTCTTGAATTCAAGCCACATTTGAACGACTGTGGGCTTTTTTATTTTCTTCAGGATGAAATCCTCAGCCGTGATGAGGGTTCTCAAGGCATATATCAGCCACTGAGGGTCAAGCAGGATCTGTTCCTTCAGTTCTTCAGTCCTGAAATTTACACCAATAGGCGTGAACATTATTGAACAACTTTTAAATATATACCTTAGACTTTACTGACTATATAATGAAACAAATGAGTATCTGAGACTTAAAATAAATCTTACTTAATATGCTTTAATACTTATGGGAATGAAAGGAAAGTTTAGACATAATATAGTTTATAGCTGACAAGACCTTTATATTGATGTCAATATACACTAGAATTGCAACTAGTTGGACAATCTAGAAGAAATGTCATAGAGGTTCCACCAAGTTATCCAACTTTCAATGGACATGTCAACACATAATTTTCGTAAAGGTTAAAACCTGTACCATATATAATTTGTTTTAAAAAACAATTACCTGACTTTGAATATCCTTATTAAACCTATAAATCTTTCCCAGTACTGCTACTGCCTTCACTTCTAAATTAGCATTCCCCCCCCCCAGTTTTAATTCCAGAAATGCCCTCTCGTGACCCCCACAACCCCTTTTAGTATAATATAACCCCAGTGGGAAGAGAAGTAGTTATAATGACGATCTCACTTAAAACTGGGCAATAATAGGGTAATGTGACACTTGATTATGTGACACTTGATTATGTAACTACTCACAGCATACATCCGTGTGGTGCTATAGCTTGGAAAACTAAACAGTATGACTGAGTATGAGGATTAATTGATCACTGTACCCAACATAGTACACATGAGTCTAAACTAATGATCCATTATTTTACCTGATCGCTGAAATATGTGAGCTTGTCACTGATTCTAATAAAACAGCTCTGATATCCACTAAATGGAAAATTTGTATGATTATTTTAATCTTTAGAACAAATGATGTTAATTCCTTGCTCGAATGGTCGCCATCTTGCAGTTTTCTTACTCTTATTGTTGCAAGGTTCTTTCAGTTAAATATATTGATGCATGTGTGTCTTCTAGATATCAGTTTAGTTATAACTGTTACATTGCTGCCTAATTTGCTTATGTGGACACAGGCTTAAATTAAAAGTACACTTCGGCTGAAATCTGTTTAATTACATATAATACGCCTTTCTATTTCAATGAAGTATTATAAGCAATATAGAATATGCCTCTTTTGTGGTTAATGTGTTTCTATATAGACAGTAGCAGGGCATGGTTAAATCTAAAAGGTACTAACCAAGACACCAGCTGTCTTTATCTGTGTTTCTGCTAACCTACCAATTGCAGCTTATTTCGATCTCTTATCATTAAGTTATCAAGGTGTCTACCCTAGCATCTGTAGTTTGTTTGAATCCCTTTTCATGAAATTGTCAGCTAATTCGCCATCTGTAGCTTGTTTTAATCCTTTATCATTCAGTTGTCAGGTGTTTATTCCGCCACCTGTAGCTAATCTCCATACCTTAACATTAAGTTGTAAGCTGTCTAACCCACAATCTATAGCCTTTCTCCATCCCCTAACATTATATTGTCAGCTCTCTATCCCACCATCAGTAGCCTATATCCTTCCCTTAACATTAAGTTGTCAGCTGACCATCCCATCATCTGTGGCTTATCTATATCCTTTACCATTAATGTGTCATCTGTCTAAACCACCCTTTGTAGCTTATCTCGACCCCTTATAATTAAGTTGACCATCTGTTTAACGCACCGCTTGTAGCCTATCTCCATTCCTAATCATTAAGCTTCTAAGCGTATTGTATGAAAGTCGTATTTGCTTTATCTGACACACTGCAAACTATACCTTATTTAGGCAAATCGATAAGTTTCTTTCTTACTTAAAAGCTTAAAGCATCTTTCTTACCTAAACGTGTAAGCCATTAAAACTGTTAGGCGCGTAATCTTTCAATAAAGTAATTGTGAGGAACGTCTTCATGCTATTTACTACACTATGATTATAACACTTGACCTTGAGATCTACAAATCAATAGACTTTTTCCTGAAGTCGTTCATGATGTATTTCAAACTCTGAGTGATTTTAACATTTGCTCTCTTCAACTTAAGTGAAACTCAACCACACAAGTTATCGGATGTATAATGTCTATAATTTAAGTTCTCTCACAGAACTCAATTTATCCTTTCAGTCGCGGTAACTGTGATTTTTATATTTTGGCCTCAAAATCAATGACTTAGATTCTTCTTTCAAATCCAAACCATCCATATGGTTTGGGAAATTTTCCTGGTCTTCATCTAAATTCATTGCATGGAAAATAAGAGAAGGATTGATAAGAAAAAATACAAATGAATGAAACAGAATGAAACACTTTATCCTCCATTAGGCATAGAAAATCAAAGTGTCCATGATACGATATAATATATCATATGAGCACATCTGTTTGAAAACGTATTCCATGTCTAGCCACTTCGGCTACCTGCCATAATTTGAGCCTTTTGGCAAATTTCAGAAGATTAAATATTGATGTATATAAGAGCCATAAACTTGACCAATACAGGAATTTACTCCCTCCCCAACTTGTGACAATGTTTCTCTCGATTGATATCTTGCTCCCAAAACGATTAATGAATGACATTTTCTAAGCTTCAATGTACAAGAATCAAAATGAAAATGATGCATAAAGTCGATAGCAAAGATGAGACAGTGACAGAAACTACCGTTTTGGTTAACACTAAATGTTTATGGAGTTGAGGCTTGTCCTCTCAAGATTTTATTGATACATACTCTTTCTCCTACACGAATATTTGTTTAATGAATATTATGACTCAAGGACACAATTAAAGCTAATAGATATATGTATAATTGACATGAATATTAATTCATTGTTATAACTGAAGAACACAGATTTATTAAATTGATCTAGCCGTTGAAATATAAACCTAAAATGAACTAAAGCTTCGTATCTATAATTACACGCATAAACTGCCAGAGGCAAACCCATTAAAATGTTTGCACTGCTTAATTCTTCTGATAGTGATTTTAAATGTTACTTGACACTTCTTGACTCATAGCTCATCTGAATGACCCCAGATTAGCTCCATGACGTTTCTACCAATACAGACTTTATATGACAAATGTAATGCCCTGGAGTACTACATATGGATAGCACTCTGAACAAAATATAAAGAGAAAAGACTAATTTTATGACGAGCATATCAACGTGATTTCCTCATTTCCTCATTACAAGCAGAATTTTGAGCAATACTGCTACACAAAATTACAAAAGGTGTCTCACCTCAGTAACATTCTACCAATCTACACTTGGGGCTACATATGAGGTTGTCGTTGTTGCATTTGTTTGGGGTTAAAGTTAGTTTACGCATGATGTATAGTTACCAGTATAGCTGCTGGAGTAAAAGTCAGGAAAAACATCGGTAAGACCACCGACCCACGGGAAAGTGCTAGCAAGGTCTCTCACATACCCACATTGCCAAACCAGAGCCTCGAACTACTTCGGACTGAGGTGAGATGGCAGTGATCGGTAAAGGCGAGTGCTTTAGACCACTCAGCTACCCAGCAACTGAAATATGCTGTCTCTGAATATTTTGTTTCTAGTTTGATGTCAGTAACGCTTGCAAACCCTGGAAGCTTGCATATCAATATGTTGCCACAGGAACTTTTCATAATCAATATAAGAGTAATGTTTTCTAAGCTAGACAACACTAGTAATACTATATACAACAACTATGTATATAATCTACACCAGTTCAATACTGAGGAAAGCTGACATCCAATAGCCCCTCATTATCACAATCACCTTTACAATTTGGTAAACCTCTACGTAGACTTTATGTATTTCGTGCCTGTACTGGACTATTTACGTCTCCAGCCACCACCATAGTTATGCAGCTGTCTGATTTTGAAGCAGCATACACAAACATCTCTCCTCCAAGGAATGATTTATCTTACCCAAAATAAAGGATGTTGCCAATATCATGCTGAAACCTGAGAAACAGATCCAGTTCCTCTCTCGACTCTATCTTGACAGCTACTTCTTGGTTCATCTTCTCTAGGAGACTGTATGCGATCACCTGTAGGCGAGAAGACAAACATGTCTTTAAAGTACTGTTAGCATATGCATTGAAGGTTCTGGGAAAACCAACTTTACTTGGCTACCAATTATTAATATGAGATTACATCAGAAAGACACGAGAGGAAGTGTTTACTTATATGTGCTGTATCAAGCAAATTCAGTGACATTTTGCCAACCAACTCAGGTCACAAGATGGTAAACAGGTTGAAACATGGTTGTCAGTTACGTAGTACATTTAGAAAGTTCGATGTGTCTCCTATTATAAGCCAGGTTACCTACTTACACAACATTTTGGCAAAGGTTTCTTTCAGAAATATGTTGTGATACAGTGAATACTAACTATCCTCTTACCAATATATGAAGACAGGAACCCTGATAAAAACACTCGTAATATAACGTACTGACAGACGACGGACAACAAGGCATCCCATAAACAGTCGTGGTCTATGACAAATAGAGCTAAACGTGGAAACAATGTTATTTTAAAACAGATCTCGAAACTCTTTCGCCAGATTTTTATTCTAAGAATAGTAAACCAAAATACATTATATGCAGTTGGTTGCAGTTCTAGTACATTTAAGGCAAACATTTGGTATGGATTATGGCTGGATGGATGCAAGGTACTCATTCATTTGAGATACATAACCCAATGGTCAGGTCCAGAGGATGAAGAACGTATCCATGCATCATTATTATTGTTATCATTAATATTATAACAATGGGTAGCATATATCTAAGCCACATAGTCTATTTAAAATATTTAATGGATATTATTCTGTAATGTATATGACATATACTGCTACAAATAATAACACGTTTAATCTATACATACATACATCATACATACATAAATGCATGCATAGTAGTAGTGTAAAAGGAGGTTATGAGTGCGTTTCCATCCAAATAAGTGTCTTTTGCTAATCAGAACCTTCTATCTATTTAAAAATTTTCCATTTTGAATATCAGAAGCGTTATTTTCCGATTCTAACATTAAGTAAAAGATATGTAACTTACTTTTTCTAAGTTTTGTAGTAATTTTATTGTTTCTATGTTGTAGCAAGTGTTATTTTGCCAATCTAAGGCTTAAGATA
>JAECUM010041927.1:0-41050 GCA_016617855.1 Megalonaias nervosa
TTTTTTTTTTTTTTTGTTTTTTTGGGTTTTTTTTTTTTAGTTTAGACTGTAGCATGCAGATAGAACTGAACATATCGATCGCAGCAGACTGCATGCATCATTGTTACTATACTGAATGAATGTACACAGTTCTGTAGTGGGCGGAATGTACCAGAATAATATCGATCCAAAGCATTTACTAACACAGCTCTGATAGCCTGATAATACAGTATTTTAACCAAATTCAGAAATGTGTAAGATTGTGGATTTTCGTTATTTATTTTATATTTTATTCAGAATTCTGGTAGTATATACTTATCATCCTTACCATAGTCAAGGTGACATGGGGCTAGGTAACTATATAACCATTTTTGAAACGTATATTTATAACTAAAGCTAATAGTGTAATGGTTAGCGCTTCTGACTCTCATACCAGAGGCCCGTGGTTCGATTACCCATGACTGACACTGTCGGTGATTTGGCCCTGGGATGCCAATTTTTCTTAATAATTGAGGAAGTTCCCCTGTGTACCTCCCTCACCACGTCAAACAATGTGGTGAGTACGTTTTGCACTCGCCCGGGGTTTGATTTGGGGGGTGTACGGGACTTCCCCAAAAATAAACAACAGGATGATGTGAGCTCGTGACCTTGTGACCTCACTGAAGGGTACCCCACACAAGGACATTCAGAAAGAATGTCACCAGACGAAGAAGTCTCGTAAAGGTGCCTGTGGATCATAAGAAAGATCTTAACCATGAAGAGTGCCTGTGGGCCAATGGCCTTAACAAAGGACTCTTAGGACCTTACGGTAAAGGCTTTACTGGTTAATGAAGGGACCCGTGGAATGGTAGACCGAACATCATAGCTGTTGTTTATTTTTATTCAGAAATATATCTTTATGAATTCAGAAATATATTTTTATATTTATCTGATTCAGAAATATATTTTTATTTTTATCTGATTCAGAAATATATTTTTATATTTATCTGATTCAGAATATATTTTTATATTTATCTGATTCAGAAGATATTTTTACTTTATTATTATATTAATTCTGATTCAGAAATATTTTTATTATAATAAAATTTTATTTTTTATGAAATTCAGTCAGATTTTCTAAATTTGATGGGTAAGTTACCTAACAAAATTGTGACTTTGATCAGATTTTCTAAATTTGATGGGTAAGTTACCTAACAAAATTGTGACTTTGATCAGATTCTCTAAATTTGACGGGTAATATACCCATCAAAATTGCGAATTCAGTCACATTCTCTAAAATATTTTTATTTTTTATAAATATTAATTCAGAAATATATTTTTATATTTATCTGATTCAGAAATATTTTTATTATAATAAAATTTTATTTTTGATGAAATTCAGTCAGATTTTCTAAACTTGACGGGTAATATACCCATCAAAATTGCCAATTCAGTCGGATTCTCTAAATTTGAGGGGTAAGTTACCTAACAAAATTGTGACTTTGATCAGACTCTTTAAATTTGATGGGTAATATACCCATCAAAATTGCAAATTCAGTCAGATTTTCTAAAATATTTTTATTTTTATTAAGAAATATATTTTTATTTTTATTAAGAAATATATTTTTATTTTTATTAAGAAATACAGTTTTATTTAAACAAATATTTATTATATAATGAATCATGAAAATATTAATGCTACTATTGCTGCTATTAAGCAATTACAACACAGCGGTATAAAAATATCTTATGAGCTTGATCCTGAAAAAATAATGAGTGATTTTGAATCATTACAATTTCCAAAGTCAGAAAATAGATATACGCTGCCCTCCGATTATAGATTCATAAAGTTAATCCAGCAGGCGATGTTACAATCGCTGGCAGCAATCACGGATACGCAAGTGAAATTATTCGTTCCTCTTTCACGTTCAATCGAAAAGGTTAGGTCAGAATTATCTCACGAATACGAAACGAAAAGAATTGTACACGCTCGTATAAAAGAATTGAGAGATATTATGTCGATGACGGAGTCATTGAACGAAGTTGCGGAAGAGTTACTAGCGAAAGATAGGGACGAGCGTGACTCTAATCATAGTGAAAGTGACTGTAGTGACAACGAAACTAATAGTGTCACCTGTAACGTTGTGCCAGCTATACAAGAGGGATAATTCATTTCTGATCCACGTCAAGGATAATAATCACGGGGTAAAAATAATATTTTTTCCTTGACTTAGTCAAGGGACATTTTTTTTTTTTTTTTTTTTTTTTGGTGTTTTCTACGATGACGGTCTACGAACGTACATACAGATTTATATTTAACGTCTCTGACCTAAGTCTCAGATTAGTCGAATAAACCTTCTATCATCGTTGGCGAATCACCACATATCATCAATATTATTATGAAAATGTGGTGATTCGCCAACGATGATAAATCACGGGTAGAACGATTATTTGATCAAATTACTGGTTGTAAAATTATTCTTCATCATGATCAAATACACTGAACCAGTTGTTGATACTCCAGATGTGAAATCTCAGTATTGCAGTATGTTGGTTAGTGATTGCGATATCATTACCACCATAAAATCCTTGACAATCATTATAATACTCAATCCAGCGAGGATCATCGATGAAGTCTGCTTTTGGCCACGTAGGATAAGTTAGTGTGTAATCTGATCGTAGAGGATGATTTTTATCATTTACTATTAAAGTTGCTCCAAATCCTTTGTAGATCAATTTTAATTTTTCAGTGATATTAGCTACTGTTAGTTTCTGTGACCAGATTCTTGTTTCAGGAAATATGCTGCACCAATTTTTCAATAATTCCTTGTATGTTCCTAACTGATCTTTATTAACGATCATGATCTTGATGCGCATTCTTAAATCTGGTCCTGATACTGTAACAATCAACACCGATAAATTATGAGCAACAATATCACGCAAATTCAGTATTTGTAAAACATTTCTAATCGCGGTTGGTTTTTCACGTGGACTTATTTTATCAGATCAGAATTTTTCATCGTTAATAGCATTACAGTTATTGAATTTATCGATGATAACTCGTTGAGCTCGTTTCGTTCGCGATGAATTATTATATAATTGTTCAACTTGTTCTGCTGGTAACTTACCAACATCACATTGAAACATATGATTCAGAAATGATTTCTTTGCTTCGTAAGGTTCTAACTTTTCTTCGGGATTGTACTTGTAATACTGAGGACCGTCTACAGAATTAGATTCTGATTGTTTTATCCTGTTACCGACACTGGTCTTCAAAAACTCATCAACGACAGGATTATTATTAATATCTTCATTGTTTGGTTTTTTGATGTTGTTTTTTGCACTCCATGTATCGTAATCATCTGGCGGAGTTTGTATAATCGTGTATCCAGTATTCTTCATCATCGTAATTAATCTCGGCGTGAAACACATTTTGGAATTATTCTCATCCATGATATCACTAAGATATGCAAATCCGTATGGTAGTGATAATTCTCCTGCGTTAGGACATCTTAATAATTTAGTTTTATCATCGAGTAATCGTTCACGGTCAACAATAATTTTTGTTATTTCTTCACGAGTAATAGGAAGTCTTTCGCGGGTTTTTTTCGTTGCTGAATAATGAATTTCGTTAATACAACGAAAGCGATGAATTGCTTGTTTCGTGGCTTCAACTGACCCTAGTTCTTCGGAAAACACATACATGATATTAAACCGCTAATCAACGATACTGACTCCAGCTTCGAGAGTATGATTAAATATAACGACATCATAATTACCGAATGCAGCATTAATGTTACTGAAATCTAACTTCTTTTGTGTTGGATCAGTATCGTCATGATAGTATTTGACGCGGTATCCTTGATGTTGTAGTTGTTTTGCTAAACTCTCTACCGAATAATTCATTCTGGATTTATTGTGAATGAACACAGTTATTTTATTTCCTAATTTTAACTGTTCTAACAGATTTATCAGATTTTTCTTGTGTGATGTTTCAACGATGAATATCTTTCCATGATCAGGCTTATAATCGTTGATGATGAATTTCATCGTTGACCGTCCCATCTTGTCCCTGAACAATATTAGATCATCTTCATGAGCATCTGCGTCTAAGACAATTAATCGCTTTCACATATTGACTAGTCCAGCAAACTTATCCGAGCGTTCGTTACTCAATCGTACCGATGAAAACTGCTGTCGTCGAATTCCGTGCCATTCATCAACAATCAACACGTCTGGTACTCCTTTTATTCGTTGTAGACTTTCCCACTGAACAACAACACGTCGCTTGTCGTCAGGATGAAATATTATATCGCCGGTAATATCAAAATATGATTCTATACCGTAGTCTGATTTTACTTTTTCAGTAAATGTCTTACGATAGCTAATAACAGCGACAGATTGGCTTGGTGGCAATAATTTCCATACTGCTTCTGATTTTCCTGCTCCACATGCTGATCCATCGAGATCGTCTTCGTCGGGAATTACTCGACAACCAGGACCGCCTTCATGAGCTGGTAATGCGATTTATGAAAAGTCTGGATTTCTTTATCTGAAATATCCAGGATAATGACATTTGCGCCTTGCCGCTATGACATACTTGATATATTTCTTATCGATGTGTTGTCCTGACTGAGTCATGGACTCATCAATGATTTGCTTTATTACTGGATTAGATAATTCACCGCTAATTACTTTCTGTATTTGTTCGTCGATGGACTCATCGAGAGGAATGGTTATTTGTTTTCCAGTGCTTCTTGGACAAACTATAGTATAATAATTCTTGTTGGCAAATACGAGACAGTTGTCGCATTTATCCTTCATGAAATCGCCGATATAATTATATCCGTGTCTGCGTTCGCAAATGTTGCAATGGTGTCCTGATCGTCTTGATATCGTAACTCTATTCTGTAATGAATTAACTATACCGATTAATTGATTAGGTTGATCTGTTAGCGCGGTTGATATTCGTTCAATATCTTCATCTGGAATATTGTCACAACCAATAATGATTTTGTCGTCATTGATTTCAAGGTCACATCTTGTATATTTGGGCTGAATCAGAGTTGGACAAACTAACAAATCAGATGCAGTAAAATTACCAATCAAGGACAAACACAATCCCAAAGAAGACTTCTTGAGAGCAGGCAAAAATGTGTTGCTTCAAACTGGAAAAGACATTTTGGGTCGACGAGAAACTCCTATAAATTCGCTGAACGCTGCCGAGTCAGGCATTCCTTCTTCCCTCACGCCACAGCAAGAACAAGGCAGAATAAGACGACGAAGACACCCCTCCAGAAGAGTTCGTACACACGTTGCCCGAAAGACGAAGAAAAGAAGAACCGTCAGAAGATTAGACATTGTTGATTATTATTAAAAAATAAAAATGGAGAGAAAAATGATGCACCGAGAGTCTTGCGAATGTTCCAAGTCGGAACTGGATATGTTTGACATGCAACCCACCATGATGACGATGCAAGAATCCCTATGGGTAGAATTTCATCCCGTCTCCTCTGTAAAGGACTCAGGATCAGCCTCCATCGAATTTGAATCAAAGAACAACCCGAAGATTACATCAATCTGAATAGCTGCTACTTGGACTTAAAAGTCTAAGTGCCCGACACGGACAGTACCGATCTAGAGACCGATGATGCAGTAGCCCCCGTCAACAACTTCATGCTTGTGTCGTTCAGCTCAGTGGATTTGTACTTGAATAACAAACTAATCAGCAGTAGCATGGATACTTACCCTTACCGAGCGTTCCTAGAAAATCTCTTGGCGTGTGGAAAAGAAGCCAAAGATACTCATCTGGATGCTTGCGTGGTATGGAAACCTGACACGCCGGGCAAGTTCAACATCCTAGTTGGCAACAATGTGGGATTTAAAGACCGTCAAAGCAAAATTGCTCTAACCCGTAGCTTGGAACTGATGGATCGCTTGCATTTGGACGAGTGGAAGCGAAAACCTTTATCATTCCCGCAGAACAGCAATCCATCATCGGAGATCATCTGCTTCAAGGACAGTTACCCAAGCGTTTAATCATTGGCATCGTCGAGAATTCAGCCTTCAACGGAGCCTACAATGAAAATCCCTTCCAGTTTCAGCACTTCGACGTGTCCAAGATCGAAGTCAGTCGAGATGGCAAGGCTTTATGTACCAGACCTTTCGAACCTAACTTTGAGCAGAAGATTTACTTGATGTCGTACTTGTCCCTGTATGAAGCCACCGGACAGTTAGGGACAACACCAGCCACGGCATTTTGTACGAAGATTATGCAGGAGGTTACACTTTGTGGGCTTTTGTTATCACTCCTGACCAAGGCAGCGACAAGGGACATTTCTAGCCTATAAAATCCGACCAACTTCGAATGGAGCTTCAGTTTAAAGGTCAACTGAAGGAGACGGTGAATGTCATCTTGTATGGAGAATTTGATAATACGATAGAAATCAACAGTTTGAGAGAAGTAATTATAGACTATTAGAAGTTATGGAAGCCTCTTATCACTCTTTGAACGGTGGAGACCCTTTGGACATGGGGACCGAGGATTTCTTGGAATTAGAACCACCCTCCAATAAAGACAAAGACGAAGATAGTATGGTGATGTCCAGATGGCCAGAAGAAGAAGAACATTTAGCGTCCTGTTTCGCTAGACATTTGGCGGAAAAAATTACATCGTTGACCCGCAAACATTTCTATGGATGTCAAAACGATCATCCCATTCAAATTCAACGCGATAAATGCATGATGATGAGATAAGAAGAAAAATTGGACGAGTATCTGGATGAAGCTTGGGGTCTCGTCTCGGTTGTGGTGTGTATTGTTAGTATTTGTGTAAGGGGGTGTTTTTCTTCACGTCCGTGCTTCATGTATATAATGTGATACGTTCGTCAATCTGGATACCCATCGTTCACTGATCAAGATCGAAGAAGAGAGTAGAATTGCAAAACTGTTGGAACTCCAAACCCACCTGGAATATGCCCCTCGCCTTCTGGACGAGCTAGCCATGGAGGCAATAGAAGAGAGTTCCAGGATTGAAGAAGAGGAGGAGAAGGAAAAGAGAGAAAAGGAGGAGGAAAAGAAAGAAAGGATCCTGTCTCACCTCATAATGAGACAGAGCTGCAACATGAAGCCTGTGGTGAGGACACCACCACCAACACTACCACCACTAAGACCCGCTGTCCCACAGATTAAAAACTGGGATGAGGAATTGGAGAGGCAGCTGCAAGAGTGGGAACCTCAGCGCCAACAACAACATCCGCAGGCGCGTCGCAGAGAAAGGAGGGAAAGAGCCTTCAGGGTCCCTCAAAGTAAGAATTGGGATGATGAGGCCACCCATCCCTCGTCTTCACTCCCAACAACAACAACAACAATCAATTGGGACAATGATTGGAGTCTGCGTCTAGAAAAGATATCTCTTCTCTATTGCCAAATTGATGTATTTGTTTATTTGTTGGTGTGTATATGTATATGTATATGTATTTCTTCGTTGTGTTTGTCCCTACCTACAGTAGTGCCCATTCAGGTCAGCCACTTGCAACACTATTATTAACTACTCCGCACGATTGTTGCAAGTGACTGTTACCCCTATCCATTTCCCATAGACCCTATACAGTCACAACCATGTTAAATTCCCATAGACCCTATACAGTCCCATCCATGTTAAATTCCCATAGACCCCATAGTGCATACTCACTATTTTAATTTGGATTAGATTTGATAGGACATTTGTTCTGATTGTTAAAAATTGTGTTTGAAGTGTTTCTGCTATAAACTGTGTGACTTCCATAGGAACCACCTGAAAACCTGTTTGGAACTTTTCAAGAAAAGCCGAAACCTTGTTAGGTTTCATGAAACTCGTACCAATGTTTGTTGGGATATGCTGTCAAAATATTATTACAGGTTGTTCTCCTGGCAACAGTGTCCCTTAATTATCATCCATCTTGAAAACATATTTTTGACTTCTTCCCTGGAATATCTGAGTTAATGCTAAGGGTAGTTTTGAGAAATACTCTATCAAAGTTTCTCCGACGTATCCCCCATTACAGTAGTATGGGTTCCTTAGCACCCGCGTGGGGAATTTGTATGGCTAAAACAATTGAATCAAAATTGGTAGCATTGTTAATTAGTACATTCTTTATCAAAATTTGACAGCTGTGACTGTTTCCCTACCGAAGATATGACTTCTCAAGCGACTATATGGAAAATCTATTTTTAGCATTTTCAGGATAGTCTAGGCAAGTTTGATAAAAACTAGTACGGATGTTTCTTCGAACATGTTCCATCAAATTTGTGTCATCGGTGATTCCTCTTAAATGGTGTGGCTTCCGTAACAATCGGGTGAAAAACCTACAAATGATTCTTATCTCTCATCTGGAATATCTCTTTGTTACTAATATTAGAAATATACTAGTTCGAATATAAAATATCTTAACCCAGCAACGATTATTTTAAGGCTATCATATGGCATGGATCTGAAATAATATAGCCTTATATATAATGACTTTAATATAATCTTATAAAATCATGACGGAAGATATCAAGGATAAAAATAAAATAAGTCATAGACGATGATATATATTACTGGCAAAAATAATATGGAAGACAAGCTGTTAGTGGTATGCAAGGAAGATGTACTTCATGGTTGTATTTTCAGATTAAACTATAGCATTATAGGCTTAGGTTTATGGCGGATAACGATGAACCAACAGGCTGGACATTTTCTGCAATACAGTAACGGTCTGACAGACTCCGGTATTGCAATGTCCACTTAAAGTATAAAGGATATGTAATCGGTATCTTAGGCGTGCAAATTCAAAAGAGAACTTTTTTTTAATCTGTTTGTACTGTTCAAGACACAACAAAGGATGTTGGAGCTGTTGATTTTAGGTCAACAAGGTTTTCGTTGAGATGAAAGTATTGTGGCTGATTTCAACTGTGCGTATCAGCTTCAAGAATAAAATTAGTCAATACTGACAATGGTGACGGTGTGTTTTTTGATACCGAGTGATATGGTCTTGAAATTGGGCAATATTGTTGCATACTAAAACAGTTCGAAGAATTTAAAAAATCCGTTTCTACTTGGATTTAATCCTACCATCAATACAGAAGTATCAAAGAAACATACTGTAAAGACTAAGAAAGAAGCTTTGACAGCACGACAATAAATTCTGAAGACAAAAAGAAAACAAAAGTAAGCAAAATTAATATAGTAAACAGGGATTGTGATGATGATACTCTGGAACAACGCGACACCTGCCCCTCCATCTCCAACATAAACCTTTTGCAAAACTTTCTACGAACAGCAACTGTTGCTATTTCACGACTATAGCAATGTCTATAGCAATTATTACCAGACCGTTTTCTTTAAGAGGCTTTCTGAGCCTTTCTCCTAATGGCATTTTTCTCTATCTTTTGAATTGATTTCTGTTCGCACTGTTTTCTCTAAACGTTCTCCACAGTTATGATAAATGCTCATCTGTTTTTGTTTTCATGCGTTTAAAGGCTTCCAGCTATTTTGTAATAGAACTTTTCATGTAGATTTGTTTCCCGATTAACTTCTGCAGGTGCAAGTTGTTTGCTTTGAATTCTTTCATGATAGCTATCTGTTGTGATTTCTGCTTCTCTTACCTATTGAACAAACGATTCATTTGTTTCCATCATTTGCATGTCAATCTCCTCGGGGTACTTTTATTGGTTACCATTGTTCAACTGTTGGTTCAAATTTAATTATATAAGCTGTGTTGTGCCGTGTTAAGCACTGTGTTTTGGGCAAATTGAAATGTCTCTGCCAGTCCATCAGTATCCCTAATACTATTTAGTTTACCCTGAATTTCATGCCTTATATTTAACTCTTTAAAGTAAAAACTAAATCATCTGTATCTTCCTCTGTCAAATTAGGTATTAAAAGTTTCTAATATATGGCGATCTTCAAATGAACTACATCACCGGATCTATGGATTTAACGAGCATATGACGCATTCAGTCTTTATGCATATAACGAAGTTCAAGCCTATTTTGTATTCAGACCAGTTTTATAGTCAGAAATTCTAAATAGCTCCTCCAATTTAATTTATTTTTGTCATATTTTTTGTTTTCCAATATTAAATTATGCGAGACCTTGATCATCAAAATCATAAGAAAGATTTACACTGACATTGATTGCAGTTTAAGCATCTGCATTACACATGTAATCTTTTTCATTCAACGGACTTAATTTTTTTCCATTTCAAACCACTCTTAACTTAAGTTATTTATCTAGCCATTATTGCAGTTTTGTCTCCTGTATTATAATTGGTCCACAGTCAAATACGAATATTGAATAAACTACACAGCTAATTTTTTCCAGTTTCTTCTAGCCAGTTCACAACAAACTACCTCACAGCTCATTTGTTACTACTAGATAAAACTGTTATCCAACCAATGAGTACATCTGGCCCGAAGGAGTGTCTCTCTCACACGTGCTCTGCATGTCGTCTATATTTTAAAAAGCAAGTCAGAGAGAAAAGGTGAGAAGCTTAGCAGTGCAAAGTTCTTCAGTCAAAAGGCTATTAAAAATCCAAACTTTTTCTTTCCAGTACATTAATAAATGAAAATACACCAAGTGCACCTCCTTTATAACTGATACCGTCAGCAGACAATGTAATTAATTTTAAAATGCAAACAATGTAGATCAAAAATTGATTTGCTGAAGTAAACCGAACACATTAGATTTTTGAGAAACAAGTACAAAGTAGCATACAACGTTTTGAATTAGAGGCTATTATGGGAACAGTTCAGGTGGTATGGTTGTAACAGTAGCTGGATTATGGTCACATTGTTGTTGCTTGACCTTTAGTGGATTTGGGACAAAGTTGGCGGGATTTATTGCAAAATCTTTCAAGGAAAAGCTTGTATTATCTTGCCAAGGACAAGGTTCGATAAGAGCCGATTTTGATCCCCTCATTAGCGATAAATTAAAGCGTCTTTAAGAGGATTTGTTATGTTTATGCATATCCACTATTGGTGTACTGTAGCATATGTACACTTGATATAACTAAGTAGTGTGAAACTAGCACTTAATTTTGTTCCTAAATAGGCATCTGCTTTATGAAAATTCAAATTTTGCTAGATTTTCGCATCTTCGAAGTCCTTTAAACCTACAGCTCAGTCAAGAACACGTTTGATGTTTTGACAGATGACACTTTTCATAACCATTTAATACAAATACACGTTTATATGTTCTCGTTTGCGCTAATCGCAAAAGAACAAATAAATGAAGACGAACTCCTTTGTTCTTGGTTTTCTTAAACAAAACTGACGTTAAAATATCAATTACAATTTATATGGGATTTTAATCTTTTTCTGTTGCCGATCGAGTTTTGTGGCATTCTTCAGCACAAATCACAATCATTCGTAATATTTGGATGAGGTAGCTAAAGAGGCGCATGAAGGAATGATATCCAATGCAACAACAAAGAAAACAAGAAGCAACTGATCATGCGATTTTTTCATTAAAATGGTCACGATGGTGTAAAGGTAAGACAGTCCACGGTTTAGTTATAAAAATGAAAGCAACGGTTCGAGACCTTTCTGAACCTTATGTATTATTGTTATTTTTTCGTTATTATTTTCCTTTCTTTTACCAGCTAACAAAACAGTGGTACAGCAATGTTGTTTCATTGTTATCGCTTTCTTTCTTTCAACATAATTTGGTGAACTTGCTGGAATGTGTCTTCAAAATTATTGTTTAACACCTTGGTAAAACATTCCTACAATCACCTGAAACGTTCAAAAACTACTAAAAGCAGTGAAGAATGAAAGATAGTGTAATACATTTTAGCTCTCCGTTTAAAGGATTTCTTATTATTTTGTGATTACTTGTTTGATTATGGGAAGTCGGTGCCGGGAATATAGTCCTCAGACCGAAATAATTAGCCAATTACTCGAGCAAATGTCACGGAGTGAAGTATTAGTGAATTTCCATGATGCCATTTTTCCTTTTGGTGAATTTAGGTCAGAGCCGCATGAGTGTCCCCGAGTTCAGTAGTCCCTATTAAAAGCTAGTTGTGTGAATTGATCGTGTGACTCCAGGTGCAGTATTTATGATTGGAGAAATGTTAAATTATATAATGGAAAAAAGAACGAGAAGGGACTGTTCCGCCGTCGGCAGGCGCCGTTTATTGTTGTTATGATGGTAAGTATGGTGCAAAGTTACAGGCGAAATGTTTGCGTAAATCATGATTTGGCTGACCTTAGGTGGCATAGTAAAAATAGTTCACTGTATTAGGCGGTTGACTTGTATAGTTTCACGGCGTGAAATTCTGGCGGTACGTTACCAAAAGTTAATGAAGAGAAACCATGCAGTTGTGTGGTTGACAGACAATTGGGAAGCTTTGAGATTTGTGGTCTTGTATTAATTATAATAAAATTATTTATAGATTGGACACGTTAGACTTTCCAGTTTACAACAGTAGTGGTATGAGAGTCTTTGGAATCAGGGGAAACTTATGACTCCTAGCGAGATTCGCGCCAGGGTTTGACATCCCTCGGCCAAGAAACCCCTTTGATTGTTACAGTAGTTTGTGTTTGTGAAACACATATGCCCCTATGCAGTCAAATATGCCCAACTCTACAATCAAACATTGCAGCAATAACTTAGCAAACTACGTATACCCTCAGTTCACACAAATCTTTGTCCATAAGGTTCTATAGATAATAAAAATGTTCAAAAAGTATTAATATAGCCTATGCTTATGGTTAAATTTCAAAAGTTACCGAAAATAGTTAATGCGTTTGTTTTGCGGGAAACTCGATCCTAAAAATCTTAAGTACAGACTCCCCATTTTTACAATTTTGCTATGGATTCAAGATTATTCTTGTATCTGAGTGTTCGGATGGAATGTTTTGCTTAGTCATGATATCGTGTTTTAACAAAAATACCTAGATTTTAGGCTGATTTAAGGGTATGATTCCTTCCATAATCAATTTATACAGAATATTAGAAGAAAACTGAATATAAATTTGATTTAATGTAATAAAACTGATAATTATTTTCAGCCTTGAATGTATTTTCTCTTGTATATTGAGGCAAAATTACGGTACCGTTTACAAAAGTTTATTTTATTCTTACTAACCTTCTGAAAGGATGCAAAAAGTGATAAACAAATATGCAAACAAGTGTCTGACAGAAAGAAACTACCCCCCCCCCCCATCACCTCTAAACATGCATTGGCCTACATCCGTAAAACTTAATAGCTGACACTACATGTTTGCCCAATAATTCTGCGGGCGCCGCTAGTCGATGGAATACTTGTCTATAATAATTTGATTAGAACATTCTTGAATCGCGTCGGATGTAACAAAATGTTATATATTCTGGTATATCTGAACCTGCCAAACCATAACATTCCTCCTGCCAGCCACTTTTAGAAATATATATTTTGCTTGTGATTCCCGATATTTCCCATAGGGTGACTTACAATACGTCTTTACCATTGTGTGTGTGTGTGTCTGTGTGTGTGTGTGTGTGTGTGTGTGTGTGAGGGGAGGGCTTGTACTAAATATAAGAAATTCTAATTTGCGTTTCATAATTTAAACAATGAAATTTAATTGTTATTATGATAAATAGGAAACTAATTACTGTTGTTATCGGGGACTGAATGTCATTTCTCAGCGGAAGATAGGCTATACATTGCAGCCGGTATAATTGGTGGAGAAAGAACCCCGGAAAACCGATAAGAACCACCGAGCCACAGGAAATTAATTGCAGCTTTCTCACACACCCACATCAGCCGAGCCTGAGACTCGCACCTACGCGGACAGAGGTGAGAAGGCAGTGATTGGTAAAGAAGGCGAGCACTTATTGCAACGTTAGAGACCAACCATTCGACTTTCGGGAGGAGGGGGATGGGGAAAGCCTGTGAGTTTTTTGAAACAGAGAAATCATTAGACATTCAATACAATATTAATAAAATTATTAAAAGGTCAGGAAAATAGTAGAAATAAATGCATTCAGTACGGTAATAATTTCTCCAAAACCAAGGTTTATCGCCATTTGAAGATTATATATTTTATTTTCTCTGAAATAGAAAGGTCAAACTTTTCACCACTAATGGTGCAAAGAATTAAGGATTCAACACTACAAAACTGGCAAAGTGATTTCAACAACTCACATAAATGTGGGTATTATAGCATTATAAAACCGAATTAGGACCGGAAAAATGCCTCTCATGTGGATTATAATATTTTCTTAGGAAATTACTTGCTAAATTGAGATGCTAAACGCATACGCTGAAAATAGAGACAGGTAGGCATAGCAGGATTGAGAGAAATAATAGGTATTGTGAACTATGCCGGAACAATAAAGTTTATTTGATAGAAAACGAATTCCATTTTGTTTGTGTTTGTCCAGTTTACGACCATAAAAGAAAGAAATACTTCAATGAGATTTATTATATCTTTCCGTCTGTAGAAAAATTTGTATCCCTCATGAGTCATAGTAATATATTAATTGTAAGAAACCTTTCTTATTACATCAATTTGGTTTTCGTCTTAGACAATCTTTGATAACTCAAACGAATGGTGAATAATATACTTAGAGGTAGCAACATCTTTATAAAATAATGCACCGATTATTGGAAATTATGTATCTATACTCATGATGAACGCCATATTTAACTTTTTTAAACCATGGTGCACATTATATTTACTTGTATTGTATTTTGTAATATGGGTCGGTGGCCTAAATTACTGAATAAAGTATTATTATTATTATTATTATTATTATTATTATTAATGCTGCAAAGATCACACTTCACCACTACGGGAGGAAGCGTTTCTGCTTCTCGCATTGATTATGTGAATCAGCCATTCTTAGGTATGACAGTCTTATGGCAACCCGAATTACTAATTATTCCAGAAACAAGATATCTCATTAACTATATAATATTTTATAAACCTTATAAGATATATTGTATACTTTATAAGACAGCTTATATACGTTATAAGATATCTTTTATAAATTTTAATTACCATATCGTATGAGGTTTATAAACTTTATAAGATACCGTATGAAAGATATGTAATATTTTAACGAATATCATAAAAATCTTAAAAGATATTTGTACAATATGTAAGATGGCTTATACAGCATAAAAAATCTCTCACAATGGAAAATCATGACAATAATATTTGTGAAATATGCAATGAAGATGACAAAAATCAGATTCTTAACTCAGAAATATATGAGACTTGAGTTTTGAAAGCATTAAATTTGCTTAAAAAGAAGAAAATAAACTGGTGAATACAGGCTTCCGGGAGAATTTTCAAAGTGTAAATATGATATTACATTATTCGACACCTCTCTTTAATGCTATTTGTTTGCAACCGCACCTGGCAGATGGTGAAAGGGTTTCATTACACCAATTTTAAGAAAGGCAAGTACTTGGATATAAACAATTATAGAGGAATAAGTTTGCTAAATACTTGTAGCAAATTATTTAAAAAAAATTTCAAATGAGAGGCTTAATATTGAAGGAAATAAAATTTTGTACATGCACACTCCAGAATGTCATTATAATATTATAATGTTGAACTGAGTGGATATAGCGCATTCCTTTTCATAAAATCAATGAGGGTATCTTCCAGAGGAGGAACTCCATTATCCGTCAAGATATTCCACACTGCGGTCATTGGGAAAGTAAACTTCTACCCAGTGGGTTCATTTATGATGACTGTCGTCTGTGTTGATGACATATACTCGAACATCTTCAGATTTAAATGAGGAAGTTCATCTTTCCAATACCACTGGATTCCAGGAAGCTGTGTACGAACTGTCGGTCAAAAGGTAATTAAGTTCCCGGATATTCATTTTCGCAGATAATGATGAGGATGAGTCAACTCGTGATTGTTACCTTGATATGTTTCGTTTCCAAAGAAGGCAACGGAGGTAGGGAATGGTCACTCGTCTTTCTACCATTTGTTTTCAGAATCTTCTCTTCTGAGAGGAGGGTTCTTGCTTCTTCCAGATACTCTTCCAACCTTTCCTCCTGACTGATCATGAAAATGTTTCTTGTATTGCACTTGACTAAGATGATAGCTTTAACAACCATAACAATGTTCTGTGATTAGGCGTGTGATTCTTTTAGCCAAGTCAGGAAAAAAACAGGAGAATAAGTATTGTTTTGTTGTGTCCATCGTGACACATAGCATAATATTTCTTTTTTCTCAACTTAGTATCGTGTATGACGATGACTTCGTGTTCCATATCTTTCTTTTCTTCTTTTTCTCCACTTAGTGCCCTTTTCTGATGTTCTGGACAGAAAACATCGTCTTCGCCTATTGCCATCAGTTCATGTTTTAATAGTCTAGGATCACTTGTCTCAGATTGTTCATTTCCGGAGCATTATCGAATTAAGCATAAGAAATACTGTGACGTTCACTGTATTTACAAGAGCCAGTGCAAGTTAAAATTAAACACAAACTTGGCCTGATTCTGTTGGGTGCAAATGTCTTTCGTCGCTGCCTTGGTCAGGAGTGAAATCAAATCTCCATAAAGTATATCATCCTAAATAGTCGTCATACGAAATGTCGTGGGCGCTATTGGCTCATAATTGCCCTATAGCTTCAAACAGAGTGAAGTAGAATCTCAAATAATTTTTCTGGTCCAATTTAGGATCAAACATTCTGGTTCACAACGTCTTCCTATTTCGGATGACTTTTATATTGGTACACTTTGAAATGTGTTGGAACTCGAAAAGTCTTTGATTGATAGCCCCGTTGATGGTGCCCATTATCCACGGTGTCAATAAACAAACGTTTATCTAGCTAAACTTGGAACACATGATCTTTGATCTTGAATTAGAGTTCAAAGGCAGTGGTGAAGGGTTTGACTTCCACTCGTCTTGGAGGATACTTGTCTATTGTTCTGGTCAGGGTTTCGCTAATGTTTTCCACATTTGGTAAAACCTCCACACGTCGTGGGTAGAGTCTGGCTTTTCGATGTTTTGTAATCGTTAGCAATAGCCGTCAGACGGAACATGGTACTACCTCGAAACATTCTCAGACATACATCCACACCATTCAACAAATACATGTCTTACAACCACGTGTTCAGGTGAAAACTATCCATCGTTTCTAAACCACGCCCTTCTTTGGCTTTTTAGCGGTCGTTAAATCGTACATTGTGAGGATCGTCAGTTTCTGTCAACGCTGTGTTTTTGGAGATGTCCAAAATGCCCGGTTTTCACACCACTGAGGCATCTAGATTTTGTGTTCGTGGCTTCAATTCCTTACGAAAAAGATGATTTGCTAATTAAGTTTGGTGAAGGTACATGAAGAGATTTTTAGTTAAGTTGGTATGGGTTGGTGTACATGTTGCTCTTAACCAGTTTTTTTCGAAGTACAATTCCACTTCGTTGAAGCAAGAATGCATGGAATTGACAGCAGCTACTCGGCATTGGCCCCTGGATTGCTGCTATGCTTTTAAGAACTTTGACTTTCAGGTACAACTAACTGGTATTCACGTTGATTTACACTTCGGTTTGTCCTTTCATTTCTAACTCTATAGGCGCCGAGGTGGTCAGAGACGACATGGAATAAAATCTATCCTTCAGAATCTTTGCATCGTCATTACTGTCGGTGATATGGCAAACAAGTAAAGTTCTGACCTGGTACTTTCACAAGATTCTCGGTGCATCATTTATCTTATTTTAGTAATCGAAAACGTCCAACTCTCTGACTACTGTTCGTCTCTCCTTTTTCATTGTGTTTGTAAGGTTTGAACAGCTTTAACATCTCTTTGAGAACTCAGTGCCTTTGACAGGAGTGTGCAGTGAATTTTTAGGTGTGTCTGGGAGACGCAGGAGTTATTTTCATATCTGAATCATCACTTTTTTCATGTTTTGTCGACGCTTATCTCGGACATTGTTAGTTAGTGGGCACCTTCTGGGGAAATTATTTTCCTTGCGTCAAAAAACATATTTTAAAGCATGCTATCCTCAAATGACCATACGTTTAAAGCTATGGGCTAAAGTACGAAAAGCCGATTTTAATGTGTTTCCTAAACCACGTCCTCGTTGTTATGCTACTCCTCAGTACACATGATGCATCTATTACATTTCAGTCGAGAATCATTTTCGAAAATTTAGTTTCACTGTGACTTTTCCTTAGGAGAATAGAATATTTTTGTCCGAGGTCTCCTTTCAAATAAATATTAACACTCAAAAATGATTTACAGTTAGGAAAAATAAACAAATTCTCGGTGAACGTGATACGTGTTTCCTCCTTCATCACAAGCAGCTATGGCAGAATCCACTTTAAACGGAAAGACACTCAGCAACGGTTGTACTAGACGACGTCAGACTACACAAACATTAAATTTGATTGGATAGCTGAAATACTTGAATAATCGGTTGCTTTTGGTGGTGGTGGTGGCGTCTTTTTTAGGAACGACAGATATGTTTCCACCCAGAATAGGAAACAAACTGGGATCAAATGACTTAACAGCGTGCAATTTTGAGTCAATGAAAAGTTGGGTAGTTCTCATTCAACACACTTCCGTGAGTTTCATCAAGTGCTTTACCAAACTGATCGTTAAACTTCGTTAAAATCGTTTCGACAACATCTGTAGCGTTACAACAACACATTGAAGGAATTCTCATGGTATCGATTTTCAACTGAGGATTCGCTAATGATCGGGTTGTTTGGACTCGTAAAAGCCAGGATCATGTTGTCCAAGTGTTCTTAATCTTATTTGGTAACTATTTTTGCGATGAAAACGGTTTGATATTCATCAATATTCCAGACGTGTGTGAGGAATGATTTCTACTAAAGTTACCTCCCAATTAACTTAATGATCCACTTGTATGGCTTGAAGTAATTTGGCCATGAAACGACATAATTGGTTGTTGAGAAGCACGCCCATAGAACTGTCACTGGGTAATCTTAAATACAATTGGACATACATAGTCCAGTGGTTGTGGTATCCAAGGAGTTACCTCGATGCTAAAGAAAAATAATAATATAAGGGTTCTAGAGGACGATTATTGTGATTAGAGTTGTGACTGGTGTTAACGTTGTTATAGTTGGTGTTACTGACTATATATATAAACATAGAAATAATTGTCCGTAGCGTCGGGGTGTTTCCGTTCCTGACAAATCTATTCGATTCATCAACGATTGTAACTGTTGTAAATGCGACGGATTTGTGAGATTAGGATTATTAGGTAAATATGTTATCCGTGAAGTTAAAAGTTAAGTGTAATGTCCTTCAAGAAAATGATCTCCTTTCTGTCTTTTTGATCTTAACACTCATCCTAAAGAGGTCAAGATTTCTATTCTAACAAAGAAGCAGCAACCTTTAAACAAAACTACTAACAGCATGGGTAAAATCCCTCTTCATTGAATAAGCACTTTTTTCTTTTGATCGGCATTTTTATATTTTTCTAATTGCCAAAGAACGAAACGAGTTCGTTCTAATTGCTTTTTCTGTAACTTGGTCAAAGGTACCGTTCCTTTCACAACGTTCAAACAACATGCATACATAGTATCGATGCGTTTTTGTGATTTTTGAATAATTTGTTTTAGCATCGGAGTACTGAATTTCGTAATTACTGACAAAACATTCCAATATTAAGGTAAATGATTAGGTCGTTTTAGAAGATAACGATGGGGCAAACTTTGTGATATCTTTGTACAGGAGGAAAACGGAAGTGAATTCTTTCCAGTGCATCTTCTTTCTATACAGAAATTCGTCTCCACAAACAGTTGGGTCGTCGTACCATCGTGAATGAGGTACTACTGGTGTTCTCAACAGAGTTAAAGGTGTCAATTCTTGTTTGGACAAAACGGATACATTTTGTAATACCTCTTTTGTCCGTTACTTTTGTCTTAGTATAGGCCACTTGAGCAGTAGAGGAAGAACACGTCAGCGTAGTATAAGTTTCTCTAGCAATGGGTTTCTATTTTTTTCATGAGATGTCGAAACATTGATCTTAAAACGGGTTTATCTGGCAGCGTCGTTAACGGGGAAGACGAGGAAGGAGAGGCGATTAACAATCGAGGATCTGGTAGATACATAAGCGTTCTTGCTGCAGTACCTCTCTTTCTTGAAGAAAATGTTTTCTTTGGGGTTTCTTCTTCTTCGTAGAGAGCGTGCTTACTGTTCCACTCTTCATTGTTGTCTTTCTTTTCTGTTTTGCTTTATTAGCTTCATGATTAGGATTTCATTTAACAAATATACGAAAAATGACACCCCACAAACATTTAGTTCTATCTGTTTTCAGCATGATTTGGTTTTTGGTTTCATTATCGATTCTTGGATCAGTGAGTTGTGTCGAACTTAAGCTTTTTTTTTTTAATTAAAAATCAATGTTGTGTTTGATGCTAGATGTGAATGATGTCTTGTAGTAATTGAAGTGCTGTTAAAGTAAAAATCGTAACACTTCAGTAAGGCTGGTTTCTAATAAATGTGAATGCACGTATGCACCATTTCGAGACAGATATACATTGCACAAACCTATTTGGCAGGAGCATGAGATTAAAAGGAAGTCATGTGAAATACCATCAAATAGAAAAAGAAATGCATGGTGACTTTTAATTTTGTTTTACAGAGGCAAGGAAGGTGAAGTGTTAACGACTGGTCCTCATTTTGGAAATCAATCCTGGTTTTATATCGACGAATAAATACTCATATGATAAGTGTAATTCACCCAAGGTATTTCTAGCTGTTTTGCCAACACTTACAACTGAGAATTATCTGATGCAATTGAAAAGAACCCTACATACATGAGCATTGAGACTGATGATACGATGCGTTTTACATTGTTGCTGAAATAAATTTTGTTTAATGTGAAAAATACTAGCATTACGATGATGTCCTTTTCGTGTAAATTTCTTCTTCGTCCAGAGATTCCGTTACACCGATATATGCCGGTTGTTACCGGTAAAATTTGTCTCTGTATTGGAAATGAAAATTGGTATGTCGGTATTTGTGTACCGACAAACTTTAAATTGTGTTTAAGTCTTGAAAGTTAACTGTCTCAACATTAAAGTTCGTCATAAGTAGATCAGATTTTCATGCAGCTATAGTCCCGTATAAACGACGACTGTGATTAGTTATTGACAACAACATCACATTACCAGAAGAAGAGTAGGCTTATCTCTTCGATGGATTCAGGTGTGATGGTATATACAAGCGGTATAATTCTGCCCCCCCCCCCCCCATCTCTTAAAATGGACAACTCGCTATTAGGTCTAGAGCTTCCATGGTTATCAGATTACTGAAACATAGTATTTGCTTTCTGCCGCAGCAAGGGATGGAACATGGAAACCGGTATCATCGCGTGTACTTTCTATCAAAGCAATGACTGAATTCATCAAAGACATAAGCCGACACTCCTCAGGACGGTGCTGACTAATGTGTGACTAATTGCTGGTGCGAAAAGCAATATAAATTAAAGCACCCCTATCTCTGCTTCATAGATGTTAGTCCAAGCTTTTATTTCTTTTTGTTTAAAAATTGATAACCACATGTTGTTTGTGGAGGGAATATTGAATATATCTTATAGTTATTTCTTCAAGAAATTTCTTAATTCGATATCGTTTTTACTCTAGTTTATTTTTACATTATACTTCCTGAAGGGGTCCCCGGATGGCCAAGTGGTCTGCAGAGCTCGCATTTACCGATCACCGTCATCTCACCTTCGTCTGTGTGTGTCCGAGTCTCGGGCCTGGCCAATGTGGGTATGTGAGAAAGCTTGCTTGGGTTGGTGGTTCTTATCGGGTTATTCCGGGTTCTTCCTCCGCCAATTATATTGCCCCCCCCCCCCCATGTATAGCCTATTGTGTGTAGAAAAATAACGTTAAACCCAAAACAACAATAACAACAAATACTCTCTGAAAATCCCTGGATACCAAAGATTTCTTGGAGACAACGTATTTCTTGTGTGTTACGACTCTATGGTCTTAAGCTAAGTAACAGAAAAAAGCGAAACTAACATGTCTAGTATAATTCAATAAATACTTTATTTCCCAATAATACAAAGTGAAAAATTCCAAAAGAACTTACAGTATTATGAACTAAATCCTGAAAAGCTCTAAAAATCTCTATCTCAAGTGCAAAAATACACATTGTTCCAAATTAATTCCAGAATTGAATGTGCTGATGTGCCAGTAGCCTTCATTGTGCTGATGGCTAACAGTCTTGAGCATTACAATGATACAATCCAGAATGCCTTTCAATGAATACACAATAATAGTGATTTAGTTCAAAAATCAGTAAGCACTTTGTAATTCCAATGAATAATTTAAATAAATTCTTTCAGATTATAATTGAATACGGCTAAAACCTGATTCCTCCATAGATCGATCTTAAAACAGGAATAAATAATTTTGATGTAAACAACCTAATATGTTTCCCCACTCTACTTATGTCATAATAACCTTTTCAGAAGAAAAAAAAATCATCTTAATAAAAAATTAACTCTAAACAAAGTCAGGTCTGTTTACTTAAATGCTAGCTAATCAAGCTGACAAAATATCAGGCAGACCATGATTTTCTCCGAGAGAAAACCAACGCCCAGAATTCAAATTCAAGTAAAGATGTCGCTTTCAAATGATCATTATCTCAATCTATACTCCACCATAATGGACAAAAATTAACAAGGAAATATGTTGTTTACAAATGATCATTACAATCCACAATCATGGACAAGTGTTAAACACACAATACAGATATACATAAAAGAAAATAAATGTAAATTTCGATTGCTTTAATGAGTCAATGCAAAATTAAAAGGTGTTCCGATAAATCGTCACAAGGGCTTGCTCAACAAAAATTGTTCACAAGGTTGCGTTCGCTTTCTAACAAGTTCAAATGTCTTCAGTTTCCGCACTGGCTGGTTCTACTGCGTTAACAGCTTGAGTATCTTGTTGTGGAAATTGTTTAATTACATTGAAAGCTACCACAATTGGTCCTGGCGCATATTTTGTTCGCATAATGTCGATGGTAAAATATCTGATGAGGAGTTCGCAACGATAATGAAAACCTATGATGAAGCATTCCTTGACAATAGCCAAGGCGAAAAAGCGGAGAATTAAATAATAATAATAATAATATTGTCAACGTCCTTGACTGAGTCAAGAGAATTATTACAACAGATCGTAACTAATACAGCACCGTCAAAAACTACTATGATATCATTAAGTTCTACCAATCCTGAGTTTAGCGTTAACTTTCCAACCGCAATTCCTGCAAAAGAAATAGCATTAGCGCAATTACGAGTTTATTATAGCTGGCCAAATATTAGATCAAAACCATTCGGTGGACTACAACCAAATAATTCATTAGTATTTGCTAATAAAAATGAGCCTGATGGAACTCCTGATTGGCATTTCTAACATTTTGCATATGGTAGCCGCAGAATTCATTTACGCATGCTTTGTTACAAGGAGAAGTATATCCGATCATAAGCCAATTACATCGATTCTTTGTTTGAATCATTATATATATATATATATATATATATACTAAAATTTAATTTAAATATATATTTGTCCTAATTATAATAATGGAAAAATTATCCGCGATTGAACCTTCCGCCGTCTCAGCCGGAGCTAGATTTGATCTTGACAGACTACCAGAATATAAATTTAGTTCTTCGTGGTAATGGTTTAACGGATTTACGACGTAAAAAAATAAATACGTGGGCAGAAGCAGTTAAAGATACCGGAGCATCTATTAAAGATGTTGCTGAGCTGGGAAAGATATTAAAATTTCCAATAACAGTGAAGACGTTAACCGGAAAGATTTTATATAAATCGAAATATGAATCAAGAGGAGCTTCGATAGATATTATTGATCATAATGCGCATGCATGGGCTGTGGTAGTAACAATATTTCCACGAGACAGAACGGTTAAATTTTATGATGGTCATATATTTTATTAGAAATATCAGTAAAAGTGACCCCGTGTCTGTTTGGTTGTTTCAAAGTTCAGAATATGATTATTATGATCAGTTTGTACGGCCCGGTGGTGATATTTATCGTACAGAATCTCTTCATGTAGAAATGAAAAATCTTGCATTAAAATATACTTCTGACGATGTCAAGGTTGGACAATTACTAAATAATTGTTTTACCGTTCCATAGTTGCTCACTTTGCTCAGGAGAAAAATTCATGGAAACCGACACGATCGGAATTTCTTGAAGATGTCCAGAAAAGTTGTATTGAATATGGACACGGTGGATTATGGAATACTAAGTACGATTATAGCGACGTTATCTCAGTTGATATGGTAGCATGTTATCCTGGAAGTTTTCTAGGATACGGAGAGTGTTCTGAATACTTTAAGAGATTTGGACATCCATCACATGAGATGACCAGAGTTGCGATAAACGGACCTTTACCAGATTTTGACTTAACCGGATTCGCATATATAGAATCATTTGAGTTTACGGAAAATCTCCATCCGATTACTTATGCTTGGTTTGGAAAACATTTTTCAGAAAAAAAATTGGGTTCCAATAGTACTATTACGATATATGCTCGATGCTGAAATTTTAATATCATCAAAGGTAAATAAAGCGATTATATCGTATCGTCCACAGAAACAAGTTTGGTTACCAGAACCGGATAGATTTAATATTGATGATGCCAGGAAAGAATTTCCTGATCTTAATGAAGATGACATTGTTAAAATATATAAATGCAGGAAAGAAAGCGATGAGAAACTTGCAAAAGATCTTGGTAGAAAGATAATCGGTAAATTTACACAAGGAGGATCATATGATCATAAACGACACTGTACAAGATTAATTATGGACGATGTTGAACTCGATTTTATAATCGCTGATACAACGGAAAAAACACATTTATAAATCGAAGTAATGCTTATTTATCAGACGGAACCAAACTAGGTACAATTGTAAACTATATTGATGGCGACTCACCGCAGTTTACTCATTTAAGATCTTCGATGCTAGCCTACGTTTCGATAAATCTACCGTCTATGATAAATAGATTTTCTCGTTACGCTGTCAGAGTTGCTACGGATTCATGTTATATAAATAAAAAATATACGAATTTGTTAAAACCGCTACTCGATAATGGTGAATGGGGATCATGGAGAATAAAACAAGAAAATATACTTAGTTATTCTGAATCTGCCGACGTTGAAATTAAGGAAATATATTACAAAAGTAATCAAATATCATAATTGTCGTCAGCGCCATCTGTATATGATCCTGTGGCTAGACATAAAACTGTTTATCTTAATGGATGCGGTGGTTCAGGTAAAACAACTCGTGCGATTATATTATTCCTGAACAACCATTCGGATATAATTGTTTTGACACCGACACATAAACTCGCCAGAGAAATAAAAGAACGAGGAGTAAAATCATGTACATATCATAGTTTCTTCAGATGGTGCGGAGACTCATGGACTCCTGAGCGAATGGGTGAAAAATATATACCTAAGTAAATTATCTGGGACGAGGTGGACACGGTGTCGTTAGAAATATTAAAAACATTTCTTGATTGGTTATTGACAAAGAATACTGCTGTAATAATGTGTGGCGATCATGGTCAACCACCACCCTTTATTGGACAGTCTCCACATGAGTGGCTGATGAATAATGTAGATTATTATGAAGAAATAACTGATGACCATAGAGCTATTGATGAATCGTTGAAAGAACTTAAAAGGTTAATCAGACTGCAGCCAGATAAAATACAATGTGAGATAATGCGTAAAGTAATTCCAGAAACTACTATGAATGATTTTTTGAATTTATGGAGACCTGCTGATTTGATAGTCGCAAGTAGAAAGATAGTTCGTGATGAACTGCAAGAGAAATTATTTCTGTTACATAAAGAAAAGTTTTCAAATCTACCTGTACCATTATGTTATTGCCCAGCAGATACTCGACGACAGAATATTGAAGTTGAAATTCCTGGTGGTGGGATACAAAATCTTGTCTTGAATGATATTGTTTTGGTTGCTGTTGATGTTGTTGAGAGCGCGTTGAGCATGGATAAATCTCCGTGGACGTTAGGATACGCTATAACGATTCATTCGTCACAGGGATTAACTATTTCTGATACAAATATCTGGATTGTCGATGATCGGATCGAATGGTCAAATTTAGTTTATCTCGCAGTATCTCGAGTCAGAAGAATATCTCAACTACATAGGGTTATTATGAATTTTACAGAAAATAATGATCAAACTGTTAGCAATGACGTAATAAGAAAAAAGCTATCTGGTTTTAAGCAATGTGACAAAAAAAATAAGCGTGACTTTGATATTGATACTGAATTTATTATAGCACTAAAACAACGACAGAATCATCATTGTGCAAGTTGTAACGCAGTAATGTTGTGGCAATATTCGAAGAATAATCCAAGACAATTTACCGTAGACAGAATTAATAGTGATCTTGGTCATACACGTGATAATGTGATGCTGACATGTCTCGAATGTAATCGACGTCGGGGCGCTGGACGCCCTGGTGCTAGTTTACATAAGTGAAGGTGGTGGTAATTGTGTGTCCTCAGGAATTACTTGTAATTGTTCATGTACAAATCCACGTTGAGGGGCGGTTGAATCTAATCTGTAGATTGCAGGTCTACCTGTGGATCTAAACACGCTAGAAATTGTATGTGTAGTCACACTCCAGATAGGATCATTTGCTCTTTTTTTACCTCCTTCAAGTTCACCAGGTTCATATAAATATCTTACAGTTAAATTACCTAATACTGGTTGAGAGGAAGATTCATGTTGGCGTATTTGTATAAATTTTTTGTGATCGCATTAGAAGGTTTCATGGAAGTTGCACGAGTAATTTCATTATTCAAAGCAGCTATCACACTTGGTAACCTTGCAACCCATTCACGAGGTCTCTCCCCGGACTTAAAGTCAGTGGATATTTCCCTTGCATATTGATATCCAAATAACCGCTCAGCAAGTGTTCGATTAAATCGTTCAACGAATGCCTGATCACGATGAATTTCAGTGTGTCCTCGATAATACTGCACCAAGAAATTCTTTACCAGGATCAACTTGTAATAATTGTGGCGATCGTAGACCACCTTGTGGTCCGGATCCTCGTTGATAAATTCGTTCAAACGCAGATGCAACTTCAGATCCTGTCTTTGTTGATAATGGTTCCGCTTCTTTATATCTACTTGCAACGTCAACGACAGTTAACGCGTATTTGTACGTGCGTGATTGACGTCTGCTAATTTTAATGGTGTCATGTGGCAAAAATAAAATATCTGTTTGATGAGCTTCATTAGGGTTGCTGACATCAAAATGTGCATACTGAATTATTTTAGGTGGTGGTAGATAAATTTGCCATATTGCCTGTCGTGCTAACCAATTTGCAGCAACAGAACGTGAGACTTTTGCTGCTTCAGCAAGTTTACTAATCGCTGCTCTGCCTCTCCAATATCCTCTTGGGCTATAATAAACAGATTCCATTATAATAGTTATCTATGATTAATTACCAGCCCCTAGCATTATTTTACCTTTCATAGCAGATTTTACTAGAAAACTAACGAGTTTTTCTCTGAGCGATTTATTGGGTATAGAATTTAACGCATGAATCAATTTCATATCTGCAAGATGACGTTGTTGTAAATCTTTGCTTTTATACGCAACATCATGAACATGACACGCTTGATCAATCTTATTTATTGGATACTCTCCTGGTCTTGGTTGATCTTGATCATCAAGTCGGATATCAAGTCGAGTTCCAGGACCACAATAATTATATTCAGGAAGGTGTTTCTCACCGGGGTATTTAGCCCATGGAACTCCTGGTAATTTTCCTAATGAAGCAGCGATATCTCCACCTTTGACTGACAAGTCAAGAGGAATAAATTTATATTTTCTTGTGCCACATTTTACACATTTGCCTGCAATTGCACGTCTTTTATTTTTTGTTGTTATTGTTGTTAATCCAGTGGTGGACGTAGGTGCTCTACATCGAACACAATATAAATTCATATTATTTATTATATGGATATAATTGACTTCTCAGCGACACGAAAACAAGAACCAGTAAGGCACCATCCAGCACTACCAAATTCTATTAGAATGATTATAATAGGCCCATCTGGATCTGGTAAGACACAATTATTATTTAATCTGATAATACGATGGTTCAAGTGGAATAAATTATATTTAGTGGCACCATCTGTAGATCATCAACGATGTTATGAAGTACTTAAAGATTTTAATAAAAATGCAAAATTATTAGACGAAGACGGAAACGATATTATTGATTTTATCACCGATATTGATGAAGCGCCATCTGTAGATGACCTAGATGGATTTATTAATAACCTCGTGGTATATGATGATGTGATGCTGGACAAACAATCAAATCCAGCTCGGATATTTTCCAGAGGCAGACATAAAAATACTGACGTGATTTATGTTACTCAGCGATATACACAAATACATAAAGTGATCAGAGACAACTGTAATATTTTAGTCGTGTTTAATGGAGTAGATAATTATACCTTACAAAATATTTATTATACCTGGTGTTCAGGGGATATGGACATGATTAAGTTTAAAAACTTCTTTTCAAAAGCACAAGCTGTTCCGTTCGGATTTATAACAATAAATTTACATGACCCAAGATCTAGGTATCGTATAGGTCTTGATAAAATCTTTGGTTAATTACAGCAGCAGAGGAGGTGAACGACCAATATTGAGTGACCCGGCGAGTAAACGAAACACAAAACAAAGAGTCGGAGATGAAGTAACGAGATAAGCTAACCCAATTAGAGAAACTCTCGGTCAGTTAGTGGTTTTGGTTTAGCGTTATCGACCTTATTTTCAGCCTTCGTAGGAACCTTATTTTTTAGACAAATGACGATTCAGACAAGTGGTCTGTTCACCACCTCTGCTGCTACAGTTTACAACAGTAAGTGGCGGCGGCGGCAGATTACGTTGTGATCCGCGTCTGGAACTGACTTTTTCTTATAAAAAAATTACATTAACAATGGACGATTGGCTATCACGATGCGGGATACTGAAATATTCATTTACAGGGGCGGCAAGTCCCCGTCGTCGCAGATTAATCCGCGGCGGCGATATAGTATCTGTGCTATGAAACTTTCCCGGATTATCAGGAGCTAAATAGCCGTGAGAAAAACATATACCCTGAAATATAATTACTGATGACCTGGAATTCGGTTAGATGTACATCTGGACGGTGATATATATGACACGGCGGAGAAGAACGCGTGAACAGAATCAATGCTGCTTGTTATCGACAAAATGTTGCTTCTAAAAATCATCAGATATACACAAAGGGCAACTTGCTGATGTCAGTTTTATACATGATTAAACATAATTACTGATCGAGCATTACGAGAAAGTACTACGTATTAGATCGTAAAAGTGACATGGAATAAAAGAAATTGTACTCGAAAGACAACATTCTCTGAGGAAAACTCGTCCAAAGACAATTTCGTTCGGGATTAAAAACGTTGGTGCGAGTATATGGAGGCTATACTTGCTGTTGTTTATTATAGCCCACGTGGGTATCAAAAGGTGTAGTCGCTGATGACAAATTAGCACAGTACGCACATGTGGACGCACTCGTGTGGTTGAGACAAGCGTTGTGGCAGATTTAATTTCCAGCATCAAAATAAAAATGCCACGAAGACGATTTAACGTTAAAACACGAAATGAAGCCCATTAAGTTAGTACCGGTATATTATTTTGACACACGATGAAGTTTGTGGGGTGCAATTAGACGTATACAAATACGCGATCACTATTGTTGATGTCGACAGCAGATATATATTAGCGTCACAAAATTCAACAAATGTCATAGACGCATTCGATGTAGTTTATAGGCGTGGGCCATTAATGTGGTCAAAATGTTTTCAAATAAATCCAAACAAAGAATTTTACGGAGCAATGTCAACATTGATGAAAGAAACCCACCTGGTGCAAATTCATCATAGACATGTTAGAACCCATCGAGATCAAGCTATATTGGAACGAATGAATGTTACACTCGCGGAACGATCATTTGGACATAAATATGCGTAGGAAATGTTAATGCGGAACGCTAGCACACTACGGGGTTATCTCGCAGAATCGGTCTCTCAAATGGGTAACAATCTTCCCGCAGTCGTGCCCCCGTTAAATAATGAAGTTACGCGCACAACTGTATTAAAACCCGTCTATGTGATTTAATATGAACATAGAATCGTTAATGCAGTGTCTAGTCGTGACGGGTTACTTGAGCGTATATTAGCACACAAACTCGCTTTAAGATTTTAATACGCACTTGGTGAACTTCAAGGAGGGTTTATGAAAGCCACTCATCCTATCTGGAGTTTAAGTGAACATAAAGTAACTCAGGCAACTCTTCGCAATGATACACAAAAAGCGATATATTATTTAACGCGATCCACTAGTGGGTTTGGTTGTCAACGTAGATTTGTCCGTTTGGAATTACAAGTAGTTCCGGCCGGTACGCAATTACCGCCCTGTGAGATATTACGAAAACCTCGATCGCGATTATATTTCAGACAAGTTAAACCAACGTCACCACGTTGATGACCTAAGTGATTATAAATACGATCAACTGTGAATTGTCGTGGGTCGTTAATGGAACTCCGTGTTGACTTAGTATTATAGTTGATACAACGATTATTTTGACACATCAACACAAAAACGTCATCGAAGGTAAAATCACAAAGGTTTTTATGTTGCAGAACGTCGTTATGAAAGTATTCGAGAATCAACGAAAAAGCCAAGAGACACACTCTCAATTTCATACCTGAGTTCGCGGGTTATTTGAGAAGTGGATGAAAATGACCGGTCGTATGAAGGTTCATGTGAGGCGTTACTCAAGAAACACGTCCTGTGTACATACAGGCAAGACTTGACAAGTTTTCTAGCGGAGAGAGAGCATAAGACTCTCGATGAGGTTGCCAGGATGGAAGGAAGATATGAACAAGCGCACTCGAAGACTGGAGTCGCTAGGGATACGGACTGATCCTTTCTCACTGAGTTGCGTAGCATGGTTAACGGAGAGCCAGCCGTGCGTAACCGTCATGGGGACGGAAAGGTCGCAAGTGGATTTACGGGTAAGGATTCCTTCCACCGACCCGGAAGTGCTTCAACCACGGAAAAGGGCTTTGCATAACGTTGAGAGCCGTCGACGTGCTACAACTGCAAGCGCCCAGTGCATTTTGCCAGGGATTGTCTCAAGAGCAGGCCGACCCAGGTGAATGCTGTTGCTAGGGAGAAACGTGGGACTGAGGCGATCTGTAAACCAGTAAACCTCGCATCCACCACCGTCAGTGGGGAAGACGCCACCATCTTGTACGACACTGGGTGTAGTTATCACGCCCTTGTCGACAAGAAGTACTTTAAGTCAGAGGACTATACAGGGGAGGTAATTGAAGTCCAGTACGCAAACAACACGCGTGACTCGTTACAATTGCCGTCACTGACCTCGATTCGCCTTATGTAAAAGAGAAAATCGAAGCCGCGAGCTTGTCTGGGTTGTCACATGACGTCATACTGGGATGTCGTTATGAGTTACCGCAACCTAACCCCGAAACCTGTACACCTGTACCGGTGAGTGCAGTGGACACCAGTTCCAAGAGTCGTCAGGCGACGCTGAAATTTACTTCGTCGCCGGTTGTTAACTTCCAGCCGAGTCGAAAAAACTTCAGTTTAAGGACGCATCCCTAATGCGGTTTCATAAACACGCTGCTGACGGAGCGGAGAAAAGAACTCCGAATGGCGAGGTGGAATTTGTGTTCAAGACAAAGATCTTGTACCACCACGCCAGGAAATGACACGAGCAAATTAGACAAGTCGTCGTGCCCAAGGCGAAGCGAGGGAAGTATTGAAGCTCACGCACGAAAGTCTCCTGGGCGGACACATGGGAATTGCTAAGGCGCATGACCGTCTTGTCAAAGGATTCTACTGGCCAAGGGGCCAAGGAGATAATAAACGGTTTTGTCTCTCCTGTGACAAGTGTCAGAGAATGGCACCGAAAACAGATCATCGACCCGTTCCCTTGGGGTATACACCTCTTATCGATGAACCATTACGCAGTGTCGCGATGGATTTAATCGAACCGATAAAACCGGCGTCCGTACAAGGAAATCGATATAATTTAACGGTCGCTGATTAAGCTACACGCTATCCGGAGGCTGTCGTGTTACACAATATCGATTTGAAACCGTCGCCGAAGCTCTGCTTGGGATTTGGTCATGAGTCGGGGTGCCCGACGAGATCCTGACCGACTAGGGGACGCAATTCATGAGTCACGCGATGGAGGAGGTGAATCGACTGATATCGTTTAAGCACCTCACTACCACGCCCTATCACCTCCAGTGCAACGGACTGATCGAACGGTTCAACGTGACTCTGAAGAACACCATTAAGAAGCTGTGTGAATACCGTCTTAAGGATTGGGATCGGTATATTCCTGCCATGCTATTTGCATATCGGGATGTTCCGCAAGCGAGTTTGGGGTTTTCCCCTTTGAATTCCCATATGGGAGGACCGTACGAGGTCCCATCGCCGTACTGAGGCAGCTGTGGACTGACGACCACGCTGTTGAAGAGGTACGTACTACCTATCAGTAAGTCACTGATTTATGTAACAAACTGGAAGAAGTTTGTACGTTAGCATTGGAGAACCTCAAGCAGGCGAAGTGTCGTCAGGAGCTATACTACAACAAATGCGCTAAACAACGCCATTACGAGGTAGGAGACAAGGTGTTGTTGTTGTTGCCCCATGAACACAACAAGCTACAAGTTTCGTGGAGAGGGTTGTACGTCGTAACCGAGAAGGTTGAGGGTCAAACCTATCGAATACGGCTACCAACTAAGGATAAACTTTACATGCCAATCTCCTTAAGAAATATAAAGAACGAGATCCCACTGGTAATTTCGTTGTTCGATCGTCACCGAAGACACCGAAGGCGACACGGAAAAATCCAACACAGTTCCGAGTTGTACATTGACGAAGGTTGAGACTCCCTCGGACGTGAAGTATGACCCTATGCTGACTAGGAAGCAGCGGAAGTAGATAGAGACGTTGCTAGTAGGGTATTCCGATGTACTTACGGAGCTACCAGGAAGAACGTCACTCGTCGAGATCAGCTGAAAGCTAGTGGACGTCCAGCCAGTTCAACGGAAACCCTACCCTTTGCCCCACCCGAAGCAACAAGTGGTAAAGGAAGAAATTGAAGAAATGATTTCTCTGGGAGTAATCGAACCCGCCGACTTCCCGTACAGTTTCCCATTTATCCTAGTACGAAAGAAAGATCGTTTTTGCGTAGACTATAGGAAACTGAATCAGGTGACTAAATTTCAGGTTTGAATTCTACCTGACATAAAACATGTTATGTGGCCAATTCAGCGCGATTGTGGAACCGTTGTCCGATCTTACCAGGAAACAGGCTCCGAACAAGGTTGTCTGGACGGATACATGTGAGCACGCCTTCCAAGCTTTGAAAGATAGGCTGACATCCGACGCTGTTTTTCGTCTACCAGATTTGTCCAAAGAATTCGTGTTATGCACTGACGCGTGTGATACGGGTCTTAGAGCAGTGTTACTGCAGGAACACGAGAATATTTTTTCCGTCACACATGGCAGTCGAAACTGTCCGCGGCCGAAAAGAACTACTCCGAATCAGAGAGGGAATGCTTTGGAATTGTGTTCTGTATAACACAGTTCGAGCGATATTTTAAAGGGCGGAAGTTTATGTTGGAGACCAACCATCAGCCACTCTCATACTCTCGCACAAGCGAAGCTATCGAATGGACACGTGATGAGATGGTCGCTGTTCTTACAACAGTACCGAATGCAGATCAGGTACGTTAAGGTCACCGAGAACTTGGGTGCAGATTTCATGCGTAGGAGTGCAGAACTGACAAGTTAGATCAGTAGAATCATTGAATATCATGCTGTATATTCATGTCCGTGGTTAGTGTGTAGCCTCTTTAGGATTTCGTTCTATCGATATCGCGTGTAAATAAACATAATTGCACTTCGGAACAAATTTTCTGTGAATAAAATCCCGATTTTATTCTCAAGCTTGTGGGTGTCACGTTGTGGGGAAAATTTGCGGATGCTTCATGTTTCATGTATACACATATCTTCTTACAGTTAATTCGTAGTTAAGAGCACCTGGGATAATGTCAATACGTATTTTGTAAGATTACGACTATAGACCCAATTCTGGACACACAAAAATCTTCCTGTCTGTTGTTTAACCATTACGCAACGACCCGATCACAGTGAATTCAAAGGGAATTCTACCACCAAACCGACTCCTTTTTTTTTTCAATCAGTCAGTAATGTCATGATCGGCTTGGAGCAAGTTCGGGCTTTTGGGGACCGGAAACCGGAGAGAAACAGGTAAGTGATAAATTACCCCAGGGCAGTTTTCAAAGGGACCAGACCGTATCCAATCAAAACTGAGAGAATCAAATTTAGGGCGGAGTCTCACTAAGCAACCACGTATTTTCGGACCAAATCTTTTTTTCAATCAAGTACATGTGTGAACGTCGCCAGAGGTCGATCATAGATGAATTGAGTGGCATTAGGCTGTACTCCGAGTTGTGGGCTCATTAAAAGGCGGGAAGGAATTCTAGTGAAATTCTAAGTTTGGATTTGCGGACAAAGGCTTCTTGAGGTAACATATCTTCTCCCGAATTTGTCTTACTTTCATAACTAGGTGTTGTAAGATTGATACATTACGTACATTTAATTTATTGGAAATGGAATCTTCCATGCATAGCTGAATTATCAACATATCGTAAGGTAGCGTACAGAGAATTATTAACGTGCAAGATTAACATATATAGATTGTTAGGCTGGAATCGACGTGGATGGTGTAATTTACTACTATGTTGAATCGTAATGCATAACTGAAGTTATTAGTTCATTGTGTTTGAACTTGTACTTGCTTTATTAATATATAAATATATAGATTGTGAATTACACAGAGTTAGTCATTGTTGGAGTTGTGCACGTATAATTAGGTATTTGTATATCTGTATGTGTCTTTTATAATTCGTAGGGTAGGAAATGCTCTGATTGCTGTTGATGCTGATAATTTACTATATCGAAAAGTTAACAATTAGGGATGTGTATGAATGTATGAGAAGTCTTTGATTATATTGTTTCTGTATAGTACAATTATTATAGAACAAAGCGTGTATGGAATATTTAGATGTGAGTGATAATTTATTCGCCATTATTCTGATGAAAGGTCTGTGAGAGTGCGATTAATTCTCCTGAGATTAGAGCAAGGCGACAAGATTATACGTCCCTTCTAATTCCATAGGAAGCTTTCCGGGTGGGTGTTAGAGTCGATCGGAGAGAGGGAAGACACGTTGAGAGCACGTGGTAGGCGTTATTGTGACGTCAGCAGGGAGGAGATGCAGTGCCGGAAGGAGCACGTGATAGAAAGTACTGAAAGTGTCGGAAGGACGGATCCTGAAGTGCCAGGAGAGCACGTAGTCAAGGGTACCGGAAGTACCAAAAGCGAAACAAGAGGCGGACAGATGAGTAACAGAGACAACACTGAGGGGAAACACTCTCACTTAGGACGTTTAATTAATATGATGAGATAGTAATTGGCAACTGTGAATAGGTCATTGACTGTTTTTGTTCGAATGAAATTGCGATTGAGAAATTTGTCGATGAAAATGTTGAATACATTTGATATATTTTATTAAATTGTTATACCCTTCACCTTAAGTTATTTATACATCTAGACCGTCGGCATTGCTGACTGGGGGGCTCGGAGCTATTTAAATTTTAATTGTCCACCTTCTCCGGTATTAGAAATAATATTGTAGGAGGCACGTGACAATTTATTATCCAGAGTTTATAATCAACGTGTAAATCCACTAAATAAATGAATTAAATAAATGAATTCCCTCAGGCAAACATAACTACCTATCTTCCAAGACTGATATTAATACTAGAAATACTTTATTCTCCGTAATAAAATCTCTTATAGAGATAACTAAGACGTAATAAAGAGAGCGTGGCATTTAATTCCACTATAATCTCAACTCGTTAACACTATCAGCTGCTTAAGCACTAACCAATCAGGAATTACGTCATATTGGCCTTCACCAGAACTCGTGTCCCGAAGACAGATCATGTGATGTTTCCTTAAACAATGGTACTAATCAACCTCGAAACTTATGAATGAATTTTAAGAACTTAATATAAGAATGGTCTTTTCTTTAAAGTGCAAATCTACGATCACATAGAAAATTAGTATTTAAAATGCCATTAACTAAATGACCCTTTCAAACTATTATCATGAAAAGAATGCACATCATATAGATATACATAATACAGTGAACTAGATCTCACTGCAAACGCAAAACTGTTTTAACGGTGCTAAGTTAGCGTTGTTGGCACAGTAATCATCTTGGACTTCTTCGTAATAACCAGCGTGTTCACGAAGCCAATCATGATGAGAATCACCGGCGATAACCGGATGCTGTCCTTGGTCACCACACTTCATCACGTAAACATTAATTTGTAATACCCAGGTGAAAAATGTTTTATCGCATGTTTTAGAAACGTACAAATTTCATTCCAGATTGTCGCACGCGAATATATTTTTGTTCATTACGCATTGGAGTCCTCGTGTCACCTTTCCACAGAAAGAAATTATGACACGTTAGTGCGTTATCATGTCTGGTTTTCGTTTCAAGTCTTTGCCTTGTTGTTAACACCTGTAAGTTGCAGTTGCGTTCATGAGTATTGCCCTTGTGGTATTTCCAGACCCTCCTCCGTCTTTAAGATAACAAAGTCGATGACGCGCAAGTGATCTTTGACCGATGAAGCATTTGACATTTTTGCGAGATTCATATTTTCATGATATTTTTGCGGCGCTATATAATTTGCAGATTCTCGTCTGGCACACAGATCTTCTATTTTCGCTCTCCAATAAACATATGGTGGATTTCCATATAGTATATGGTCATAACACGTATGTGGATTATTCCAATAGAAATAACAACATCGTTTAATCGTCGTGTTTAACACAGGACTGTTTTGGTTCTAGGAAGATGTTGCGGATTTATATAAAATGAATCAGTTGCTACTTATACGGCGTCCGTGGGGAATCAATTAATTATCGATAATAAATTTATACTGACATATTCTAACATAGAAGATCGTAAATGTATACATTGCGGTTGCTGTCCATCATTGTAATTGATGATATACCTGAGAAAATCGTTAGTTCCTGGCAAATTAATCACGTATTTAGATGCAAATACTCCTTTACGTACACAATCCTGCACGACAAAATCTAATTCAGCCGGATCAATAACTAGTCGTCGACATCAACGTGTACAGTCATTGGATGCCCGTATGGTAAATACACCGATTATTATGCTCTATGGCAAATCTACTGATTATTTTTCGTCTAATATTTTTTAAATGCAAAATTTCATCCGGGGTTGTGTTTTGAAAGATAGAATGGCTTCAGCAACGGTAAGATTTATCAGTATTTTATATCCAGCATAAAATGTATTAACATAATAGGAGCGTTTATTTTGGGATACTTCAACTGTGCCAGCTTGATGCACACATGGTGAGTTGACATGCCTTCCAAACTACACAGGAATAACTGGATGAGCAAACTCAAAATTGTCGATCTTGGCAAATCCAGTCAAGTCTATATGGGCAGCCGTCTATTGACCGCTACATGTGTGCGTTTGTGCGTGGGATGACCATGTTTTGCAAATTTTACACACACACACACACACACACACACACACACACACACACACACACACACTGTAACTGAAAATATATATCAAATTAATCAATTTAACCAACAACAAAACAATTCCCAATGATACAACGGAGAACCGTCGACCATGGTGCAAAAGGCTTTATAATGAATAAGAAAATGTTCGCCATATTGAATACATTATTTGGAATAATGTAATTAATAAGAAACACATCAGTTTTGATAAATATAAACGAAAACGATAACGTTTTCCTCTTATGCGTCTATGTATTTACTGCAATACACAAACAGAACACGTAGCTCGTATATTTGGAACGTTGATGCACGTAATTTGTTATTTTCCTCTGTATGTGATGTCATCATCATTTTGCATTAAAATACATCAAAGACCAATTCCAATGTTAAAATCAAAACAGTTCTATCTTCCATGAAGTACCCACGTAGAAGATACATTAGGAATAAAATATTATTAAAATCTGACATTGGCCTGTCATGGTCAAACATGAACAAAGCCATTAAGTTACGCGTATACTTTTGTTTACAATACTATTTTTAAAATTGTGTTCTTCCTTTTGTCGGAGTCGCACCACAAACGCCTTTCTCAATCAGTATTAAGTTAATGTTCTTCCTAACTTTCGCTATATCGTAACTTAGAAAGCAAGCAAGCAGGCAAAAAAGCAAACAGGCATGCGAGCTAGCGTGCAACCAAAAAAATCAACTCAGTATACAAGCGAAACAGGCATGCTGATCAGTGAAAATTATCAGCTCATGCATAATTGTAGAATGATCACTTACATTCAAACGGCTGTTCAAAACATGACGCATGTCTCAGTTTCTTTACCCCAACAATGTCGAGGAAGATGAACAGTCCTTTTACAGTACATTAATGACTGTATCCACTGAAAAGGAGGTAAACGAGAGAAAGTGCCCAGAAAATGCAACTATAGATCCCTCTTAATATTATCTCATGAATATTAATGCATGACTCAAAACGAGGCTAACTGAGCATAGCTGCCTTAGCTGATACAGCGTCTATAGTGATGTAATGGCTACTTCCTACAGTGACAAGGATTTAGATTTAGTGGCGCCACTTACCTTTTCATTTGTTGAAGCTTATATCAAGTTAAATAAGAAGTCATCTGGTGAAAAATCCATGAACAAGGGATTCAATTATTTTAGTGAAGGATACATCCACGATCTAAGAGGTAAGTGTTGTTTTCCTGATCATCCACACTATGTTGGAAATAATTGTTTCACTGACACATTTGCTTTACACTCATTCTCTTTCCCTCTGTTAAAGCTATTAGCACTCCTCCCCTAAACAAAATGTGATGCGATGAGAGATTTTCTACATCAGTTTATATCCTGACCAATCTGTCCAAGATTATATCTCTCCCTAGGGTATCTTTTTCCTCCAAAAATAATTACCAGTTAAATATAATCCAAGTAACTTGATAAGTTTCAGATTTCCAAGCAAAATCAAGGCTAGAATATGCATGGCATTGATGACATCAACATGTTGAACTGCTCTCAGTTTTGTGATACTCAATTTACTATAATAAATTGTAAAATAGTTCAAATCAAAGAGTTATAGGCAAAATGAGTGTAGAGTAGCTATTATTATTATTATTATTATTATTTCAGTGAGACCTGTTATAGATCTCAGAGGACAAATGAAACATCACATCAAATTAAAGCAATTTATTTTAATTTTTAAGTATGAAGGATGTCTGATTATATATGTTGTTTGAAGCATACAATTTACAAGCTTATATTTAACAGAAGAATAAGCCTAAAATTGGACATTTCATAAAATTCATTTTAATCATTGCAGGTCACATTTAAAGAAATATCAGAGGCTACATCAACATCTGCATTCTGCACTTGCCCAATAGGACTAGCAGGATCGTGTGGACATATTGTTGGTCTACTCTGTCAGCTTGCCAAATACAAAATGCTGGGACAAAGGGCACTTCCAGAAGATATAGCAAAAACATCCCAGCCTCAAACCTGGCATATAATGATTGTCCTTGATCGTCATTACCGGATTTGGCTTCTGTGTCAGCAAACAGATCTGTCACAGTTACATCATTATCCATTCTGTTAAATCAAACGAAGCATCCTTGTACAATCCAACAAGTTTATATCATTGTAATGTTAGCCAAACACTAATATATTTCATCCGTTTTTCGGGAATCTGCTGTATCTACAATTACTTGTGATGTAAAAATGCCTCTTTTAAATTGCCTGGCTACAATGTGGTTTTTAAAGAACTATTTCATTAAAATGTTGCAATCAGTTTTTGTGTATTATTGTATCAATGACTGTTGTTGTAATAAATTCATGGTTTAACAGCATCTGAAAAAATATTTTCTTGTTGATATTTCCATCTTATTTTACAAAATATAATCTTAATTACCTTTTTGAAACTGTAAGTGGTTCTTTAGAAGCAAGTACTTTTCTTTTTAAGGGTCTCCTGGGTATTTTTTCACTGCTCCAATCAAAGATTGATGGCACTGCTTCAGGGCATAGTCTTTTTCGTACTGGTGTCCATGACTTGTAATCATCCTTTGTAAAATGTTTTGAACACACGACTGTTGACTTTGTAACCTAGTCAATGCAAATAAATAAAATATGTTGCGTACAAGGAATAATACACAATACTAAGAAGAAATATTTAAGGCTTTTACTTAAATATTACTATTGAGTAGTAACTAAAAAATTTTAAAATGTATACGGTAAAAGAGAGCAAGTTTTTGGAATGAAGAACTTTTATATACTGAAAAGTAGCAAAAGACAGCTGGAAATTTTAAATAAAATGAAATATAAAACATTACTTCATATTTCGAAAACAAATATTAAAGTGCACAGCTTCATTTAAACTTGAGTAAAAAATGGATATAATTTAGAATACTCACTTGAAAGAGTGGGCCTTCATCTCTTTTTGTCTTTGTTATCCATTGCTTTTTCAATGTAGGATTCTTCTGAATTGAATGAAAATGAAGTGTTGGATCACATCGTGAATCTGACGTACAATGGGACACACAACAATGCTGTGCTGATTTTCTGCTAGTATTACTAGTGGCATCCATCACTTCAGCAGCTTCTGCTACAGCTTGCTCAGTTAGCCTCGTTCTGGCAATGGAATCTCAGGCATGCATATAATTTGAGAGAGGTCTATAGCATCACCACAATATTTAAATATTTCGCAATGGTTCTATAAATAGCACCGCGTCATTTCATATCAAGATCGATAATCTGATGTTCGACGCCACATTAACATGCGAAATGTTGTGTTAGGCTGAAGTAACTGGAGCA
>JAECUM010041928.1:0-12476 GCA_016617855.1 Megalonaias nervosa
GGTATAGGGGTGGGGGTGTGTGGGCTGTTTCTGGGGTGGTTGTGGTGCGGCGGGGCTGGGGCCCGGGCGGGGGATTTGGTTGCTGGGTCTGTCAGTTTGGGGTGATGGAGTGCATTCGGACGGGTACTAAAAGGTCAAAAGGCCCAGACCGGGGCCAAGTGCCCTCTTAAAGGGACAGCGGTTCAGCCTAGGATCGCAAGCAGTCGCAGAAGCCATCGAGCAATACGCGACTATAATCCGTTTACTGGTTACCTGGTATTCTTTTGTAGGGCCTGAAATAAGAAAACTGAACAAACTTAAGCACTTTGCTAATTTTGGCAGAGTTAAGAAGTCTGAAACAAATGTATCAAACTTCTTTATTAAGGCCCAAGAGAAAAAGACCTTCCCGAGCCAAACAGCTCAACCCGGTTACTACACCTGAGATAACACCCCTAGTGATTTCTACCAAATCATCGACAGGAGCAAGTTCAGAAGTAGGCCTTAGCCGTGGCAAAAGCTTAAGGCAGTAAAGGCGGATTGATTCTCGTTCCTGAGTTTGTTTTTTGAAAACAACAATCACCCAAAAGCCCTTTTCAGGGTCATTCACTTCTTTCGAAGAGAGAAAATATTCATTTTGCCAAAATCAATTAAAACTCAAAATCCCTTTTATTTTTTTTTAACCCTATGATGTACGTGTGTGAGTGCACGAGTGTAGGTCCTTATTATTCTAAACAATCAAAACCAAGTGACACTTACGTTTTTTTCAGTCTGGTCTATTCTGGTACAAATTTTTACAATTCAATGTCACAACACAACACAACACAACACTTTTTTAAAAAAGTTCATAGACTTCTTCTCTCTCTTTTTCTTCACTCTCTCTGTTTTTTGAATTTCTTCACTTTCAAAGTTTTTTCCTCCTCTTTTCCTCATTTGTTTCTCGTCTTCTTTTCTTTTATGTCTTCTCTTTCCGAACGTGTCGGGGTTCTTCTTTTGCCGAGGGTACCTCTTTTTTTTTTTCTTCTTCCTCCTCCTGCTCCTGTTGTTTCTTAGAGCAGTCTGAAGACCAATGTCCTTTCTCTTGACAATGATAACAGGTATCCTGACTTTTGTCTCCATTGACACTAGTCTTGCTTTTTTGACGGTCTGGACATTCTGTAGCCCAATGCCCTTTCTTCTGACAGATACAGCAAGTATCTTGACTTTTATCTTGAAAGGAGGGAGAGTAGTCCGTCGGCTTGTCTGAAGAAAACTTTCTTATCACACCTCGCAAAGCTCTAATCAGAAGTTCGATCTGTGTGGGTTCTTCCATCGTGCTGATCTGCTTGAGAGTGAAATGAATACTGAGAGGGAAGTCACCAGCCCTTTATATATCCACTGAGCCTGACATAGATATATAGGGGTACATGGCGTTTCAAATGTAGTCATTTGACTTTTTGCAGTCAAGAAGAAACGATCACATCATTTCGTAAAGAAAGGAAAAGAAAGTAAGAGGCAGAAACGTGATTTATCACCTCGCACAGTAGCTGAAGTCTTGGCTCAAATTCACGCCAGCGATTTTGAAGATGAAGTGAGTGAGCCAGAATCTAGGCCCAGAGAGTCTACACCAAGTCAAAGTCCATCACCACCAGTAAACCCTGAAAAGTACTACAACATTCGAGAGACGGACAAACGCTCCTCCAGAAAATTTAGAACCACAGCCTACACGTACGCAGTGAAGTTTAAAGATTTCAAGTCCGACGTACCGCTGGAGAAATCAGAGGGGTTCATCACTGATGTGTGGGATTCTTTGTTAACCACACTGAAACGGCAATTTGAAGCCAAAGAAGACGATCGCCTGAGACTTTCCGTTCATCACGACAGCTTGAAGACCCCCGTTTCGATCGAGTTTAGCAGCCAGGCAGAACTGACACCATCCAAAGTCATGGAGAAGATTCAACAAGTGCAACAATCCAACGACAAGTTTCGCATCACCGGCGGGAAAGCGATACTGTTTATGACCCACGTTTCTCTTCCCCAAGGGGCAGGACAAGGGAAAAAGGTGTTATTGGTGGATGACCCTCGCAGCATCAAACGCAGCATCGTTCAAATGAACAGCCCTCAAGACAAGATGTGTTTAGCCCGTGCCATCGTGACAAGAACAACATAGCAGAATGGAAAGGAGCCTGCCAAACTATTCGACAATCGGACCGAGCCAAACTACGAAGAGAAGCAGAACTCCTGTTACAGCAAGTGGGACTATCCAAAGACACACCCTGCGGCATTCCTGAAATGCAAAAATTGCAAGACGGCTCTGTTGTTTCGAGGCAAAAATTTCAGAGACGGAAAATACATTCACGTCTATCATCACGATGAACATTTTGATGCCATCACCAGTATCACTGCATTCCTGGGTTACGGTTATTACTGTGAGAAATGTGACTATGGCTATAACAATCGAGAGCAACAGAAGCATTGTGGATCGAAATGCTCAGGATGTTTGGCCTCTAAATCCTGTCTGGAAGAAGGACAAGAACGAGTGCATTGCCCAGCTTGTCAGCTCACGTTTGTCAGTCCAACCTGTTACCAACAACATCTGAAAACGCAAGGTTCACAGCAGAAAAGTGCTTGCCAACTCCTGAGATTGTGCCCTACTTGTGGACAAGGCATACGTACCAATAATGCCAAAGCTCACGTCTGTTCAGAAAAGAAACGATGTCACATTTGTCGCCAAGTCGTGGACTTTTGTCACTTGTCACTTTCCCGCAGGGCACCCGCAATTTCTGACGGAACACATCGACCTGGACAACATTCACCAATACGAAGGATTGATCAAATGTAAAGTTTTGCCTCCCACGGACTTGTACCATCCCATTTTACCTCACCATAACCAAGGAAAACTGATGTTTCCCTTGTGCCCTACTTGTGATTAAACGTGCAACCAAGACCGACCTTGTCAGCACACTCAGGAAGAACGCGCCTTGACGAGAACGTGGGTCAGCGTGGAATTGTTTAAAGCTCTGGACCTGGGATACCAACTGTTAGAAGTGTACGAAATTTACCACTTTCCCAAGACAGAAAAATTCCACAAGGGCGACGAGACTCAGAAAGGCATTTTCGCAGACTACGTGAATGCCTTTTTGAAACTGAAACAAGAAGCAAGTGGCTCTCCTTCCTGGTGCCAAACTCCCGAAGACCAAAAGAAATTCAAAAACAAATACTGGGAGCAGGAAGGTATCATTTTAGACCACATTGAGAAAAACGAAAGAAGGGGATCGTTTGCCAAAGTGATGTTAAATTGCTTGTGGGGTAAAATGGCACAACGACCGTGCTTACCCAAGATGGAGTATTTGACAGAACCTTCTCGCTACTTCCAGATGATTCACGACAAAACTAAATACATGAAACACGTCGATGTCCTTCGTAAGGACTTGATCAGATACGAAGAAGAACTGGACTTTGTAGAAGCCGACGAATTTGGAAATGTCATCATTGCGGCTTACGTGACAGCTCATGCTCGCTTAAAACTGTACGAAATTTTAGAACTGTTAGGAGATCGTGTGCTGTATTTTGACACGGACAGTTGCATCTACATCGATCATCTGTGTCAACCTCACACTGTCATCGAAGGAGACCGTTTAGGAGCCTGGACGGACGAGCATCCCGACGATAAGATTCTAAGTTTTGCAAGTGGCGGTCCCAAAAGTTACGGCTACGAATACCGTGACCCACAAGGAGAAGTGCACACGGAGTGTAAAGTGGAAGGATTGACTCTCAGTTATCGCACCAGTCGACTGGTGAACTTTGGCGTGTTGAAAGAAGCTTTGCAGTCTGGACAGGATGGAAATTTTAAAGTGACCACCCACGAGCCGCACAAGATTGCACGTTTACCCACGCACCAAATTGTTAGCCGGCCCTTGGAAAAAGTCTGTCAAATCGTGTACCAGAAGCGAGTACGGCTTCCCAACCACTTCACTTTACCGTACGGTCATGACGATATTGGTCAGCATATAAAAAAGGACAACGATGAAGACCGATAGTTAATTGTGACTACTATTGCTAAGCGAGAAAGATGAATCCTTTCAAACAGCAAGTATCAAACAAGAGCAAACTCGAGTGCGATGCTGTGCCTTGCGATGGCATGGATGTCGTACGCTGTGACCCTGGCGATTCAGTACCACATCATCATGGGAACTTTGCTATAACTACTACTACCATACCTACCATGGAAAGTGATGCTGTGCGTGTCAAACCTGACGGATGCGAAAGCGATGCCACTCGTTATCGTACACCTTTTCACTCTACTGGTTTTCAAGGTGGATGTCATCCTTATGAAACCATGCGACTACCACCCTACGGATGTCATGTAAAACTGAGCAAACTCCTACATATTTCACCGTACCCTCATCGAAATGAACCTGTGAAAGATGAATATTCGTTCCCTGTGCATTTGCCTGAATACTGCGAGTATGAAGGTCGGATCCAAACCTTCCGAGGAAAATGGCCAAAATATCTGGGAGGACTTACCCCCGAAGAATTAGCTAGAGCTGGATTTATCTACTTCGGCAAAGGGGATAAAGTCAAGTGCTTCAGTTGCGGTCTGTAACTTCAAGAGTTGGGGAAGAAAGGTTGCGCTTACCTGGAAAATGCTCGATGGTCTCCAGATTGTCACTACCTACCTTTAGTGACACCTTCGTGATTGAGGTGGGCATACCATGTCATTTAATAAACCAGCTGCTTGGCTAGGAGTCAAACATTGGACAATCCCTAGACAAGTGTTTAAACCCCATCTAAAAATAATCTTCAAACATTACCAAACAAATTGCAAGAGAAGATCTACAAGGACATTTGGATGGGACTTGCCAGAGCCAAATCTCAATGGGTGACTGTAGAACTTTTATGACGAGAAATTTACAAGAGGAAATTGACAAAAGTCAACAAACAAGTCAGATTTCTCTGGATCAAGGGTGTATTCTTCCTAATATTCCGCTTTAGACCATTTACATTTGAAGATTTTAATGACATTCTTGACCGATTCCTGGGATCGCAGTGGCCAGAAATTACTCACATTGTCCGTTACTTTCGCTCTAGGAGAAGTGTTTGACTGACATGGTCATGGCTACTTTACAAGAGAACATTCGTGGTTTACCTGTGGAGTTGAGAGAACGCATTTACCGCGAGTTGGTCAAAATACAAGTGAAATGCAAACTCAAAATCATTTCTCCATATTCAAACTCTGCTCTTTTCCAAAGCAAGCGAAGACTGACTACGGGAGGACACTACTTCAGTCACAAATATAAACGAGGCTATAGGCCACGACCCAGTGATTCCTGATTCTTATTACCTTACACCTAAGAGGGTATAAAAACGGACTACCATGCCACGACCTTTATCATTCGTGATACGACAGATTCCGTGGAAGGAAATCAATGACACTGTTCAAACGTTGGAGGATTACCAACACCTATTACGAGAACTGTGCCCATTGAATTGGGGTTAACGTGTAGTGTGTGTCTTAGTGACTTGCTTTCAGGGATTTCGTTTACCAGACGATTCCTTGTGGACTCTTTACGGACAGCACATACCACTGAAAACATGAAAGTGGTCACTTTAAACGTACACGTGACGCTCGCTTTGTCCAAAGTGTTGCGATTTCATCTCAGTACGTCTCAACCTCTACTACATGAAGAAAAGATTCGTAAAACATTAATGACTTTGGATGCTTAAGGCGATGCGCACCTTATTGGTTAAACGAATACTAGAAAGATGCACATGATAGAAACATCTACGTTGGGACACAAGTGGTAGCTGACCAGATTTAAACAACGTGCATGACTGATAAAAAGAAAAGCACGAACTTTGTTCTATTTGATCGTTTGTTTCTTGTTTTAGCATTTTCTTAAAAATGGACAGTAATTGTAGTATGAAAAATGTGATTCTTTTATGAAATGCATATACGTTGTATACGTTTTTCTGAAAGCATGAACTTTAGTTTTTAAAAGTAGTTTTCTAGAACCAAGAACTAAATAACTTGTAAATAGGTTTGTTTAATGTCCAAATATTTATGTATTAAATGGATAGTTCTTAGACTAAAGCACAGGCCAGAGAGCACATGTATATATTTGAATAAATGTTGTGTACCCATACAATAGACTTTTCTTATTGGAGTCTCTATTCTGTCTGTGAGTCTTTCTTTGAAACATCTCTGTCCCTTTACTGTGTCTTTCTATTTTCTGTGACTTGGAAGTTGACATCCATTCGATTCAAAGCCACCCACCAAAGAAAAAGTCGCAAGAAAGACAGCTGCTGTCATCAAGAGAGAAGATACTGTGCTGTTAGGACATGTACGTACTCCAGAAAATCACGTGCTCAGCAAGGATGTCTCATTCTCTCTCACTTCTACTTTGTCTTTGACCACGATGCCAACCAACCCTGATTTAACATTCGTGTTTCCTAATTTAATATTTTAACAAAAATACTAAACCCCTTTCTTAATGAACTTCTCCTTCTTCGACAGCAGCGACGATATTCCTTGCTCTTACCACTGATTCTACTGCTACAAAAGTGATCTCTAGTAAGAGCAAAGTAAAAGACAGTAGGGGTATTTCAAAGTGTATTGGATTTATCTAAACAACAGCTATCACACTCCTATATTCTACTTCTGTTTATGATAATGATTTGGGATACTTCACATTTTCTGAAGTCGAAATGCCTACAAACCGTATAAAGTTATGTGACTTTAGTATTATGACACTTGTACAGGCTCTATACTTTACCAGTGTCACGAGAAAAGCTTCTGTTCAAGTTATGCCACTTTTCAAAACACACACACACTTGCAACTTGACCTGAAAATTTGTACTTCTTTATTTGTGGATATCTCACAGACCCGTCCCAGCATACATAACTGATTAAGAACTTTAGGAATATTCTCTCATTTTTTTTTATATAGAGATACCAAGCTTTGATATGTATTTTTCCTGTTCACCCATTATTAATGTTTAGGCCTCTTCCCTGAAGACACAAACAATTTTGAAAAAATAATTTTGAATTGAGGTTTTTCTCTGTTTGTACATTTTTTACGTTGGTGTGAATAGTAAGAATGGTGTGTTTTATACATTCGCATTCGTTGGTTTGGATAGTCTATGTGGTGTTTTATGCGTTCGCCTAGCGTTTGTGCGGCTAGTAGATAATGTGATGTTTTATGCATTCACAGTCGTTGGTGTGGATAGTAGATATGGTGTGTGTTTTGTATGCGTTCGCGTACGTTGGTGTGGATAGTAGATATGGTCTGTGCTTTTCTTCTCTTCCCGTCTGTGTGGATAGTACATATGTGTCTGTTTTATGCATTCGCATTCGTTGGTGTGGATAGCATAGTGTGTTTTATGCATTCGCATTCGTTGGTGTGGATAGTAGATATGGTGTGCATTTTGTATGCGTCCGCGTACGTTGCTGTGGATAGTAGATATGGTGTGTGTGTTTTATATGCGTTCCCTTACGTTGGTCCGGATAGTAGATAAGGTCTGTGCATTTCTTCTCTTCCCGTCTGTGTGGATAGTAGGTATGTGTCTGTTGTATGCATTCGCATTCGTTGGTGTGGATAGTAGATATGGTGTGTGTTTTGTATGCGTTCGCGTACGTTGGTATGGATAGTAGATATGGTCTGTGCTTTTCTTCTCTTCCCGTCTGTGCGGATAGTAGGTATGTGTCTGTTTTATGCATTCGCATTCGTTGGTGTGGATAGTCTATGTGGTGTTTTATGCGTTCGCCTAGCGTTTGTGCGGATAGTAGATAATGTGGTGTTTCATGCATTCGCATTTGTTGGTGTGGATAGTAGATATGGTGTGTTTTGTATGCGTTCGCGTACGTTGGTGTGGATAGTAGATATGGTCTGTGCTTTTCTTCTCTTCCCGTCTGTGTGGATAGTAGGTATGTGTCTGTTTTATGCATTCGCATTCGTTGGTGTGGATAGTCTATGTGTCTGTTTTATGCGTGAATCAGAACTAAAAAATATATATATTATAATCTTGAATAAGAATCAAAATAAAAATAAATATTATACTCATTCGTTGGTGTGGATAATCTATGGGTCTGTTTTATGCATTCGTAATCGTTGGTGTGGATAGTAGATATGGGTGTGTTTTAGGCATTCGCGACCGTTGGTGTGGATAGGAGATATTGGGATTTTTTCTTTCTCCCTTTCTTTTGTGTGTCTGTTGGTCTTTGTCCCTATAAAACTCCCTTTATCCATATCCAGTTCATTTCACCTACCTACAGTATCGCGCATTCGGGTGAGCCAGTTCAGTGACGTCACTGAAGCTAGAAATTTATGAGGCTATAAATATAGACTTGGATTTTCCACAGGTTGTAGCTATCAATACATACAAGGGTTTTTAAACAGAAATTGACCAAAACTTGTAGCTAAAAATAGACCCTACCTGTTCCATTCCTCTTGTCGCTATACAGGCCCAATATTTTTGTCGCTAGACAGGCCCAATATCTTTTTGTCGCTAGACAGGCCCAATATTTCCCCATGTTCAATTTCCCTTGTCCGTAGGTTACAAAGTAATGTCCCGTGAGGTTATAAATCTTCAGGCTATAGTGAAAACTTTAACATAGAAGTCTACGTGAGGCTATAAATCTTGAGGCTACGGTACAACCCCCTAAATTTAACATAGAGGTCTACGTGAGGCTATAAATCTTGTCGCCAGGGTACAACCCCTCAAATTTAACATTACGATCTACGTGACGCTATAAATCTTGTCCGTCTATAGTCCCACCCATGTTAAAATTCCCATGTTTAATTCCCATTGACGCTATACAGGCCCAGGGTGTACCATTTGACGCTATAAATCTTGACGCTTTACAGGCCCACCCATGTTAAAATTCCCATGTTCAATTCCTATTGACGCTATACAGTCCCAGTGTGTACCATTTGACGCTATAAATCTTGACGCTATACAGGCCCCCATGTTAAAATTCCCATGTTAAAATTGACGCTATACAGTCCCAGTGTGTACCATTTGACGCTATAAATCTTGACGCTATACAGTCCCACCCATGTTAAAATTGCCATTACGTGACGCTATAAATTTTGGGGCTACGTTAGAACTGACCAAATTTAACATTACGGTCTACGTGACGCTATAAATTTTGGGGCTACGGTACAACCCCCTAAATTTAACATTACTTTCTACGTGACGCTATATCGTCCCATTATACTACTCGCGTGTTGCGATTGGTGAACAATTTCAATCCGTTTCGATCCGGTCTTCCACTATAAATAAACGCGGTTCACTTCATTCCCTTCACCTGTTCCTCGTCACAAAGATGTGGACCAACGTTGAATCGTCTACTTTGGTATCGTCGATGCTGTTCCTTATGGACTTACCCATGTATGTGAGATCATCACGGAGAATCGTTAGGATCACCGAGACAAGCGTTTGGAAAAGAAGGACCTATGTGGAAAGACAAGGCTGTCTGAAGCGAGTTGTGATTTATGGAGCAGAGGTTATACGAAGTTTGAGAAAGAGAGGAAGACCTATGCGATGCCCTCTATGTTAACGGAATGGTTTTAACATAACAAACAACGGCCCTTTTCAGGGCCACTCCACTGCCTCAAAAAGATTTATTCTTTCTTGCCTAAAAAATTTTTTATTCGATTTTATAATTTATATTTAACTCCCTAAAACATTATTCTCTTACCTAAAATTTTTTTTTAGTCGATTGTATAATTTGTGTATGATCGATTGATGTTCATCAATCTATGGAAAAAAACGAATATATAAAACATACTCTACTATCCCCTGACACGAACGCAAATGCATAACACTTTGTATAGAAATGAAACAGGTGGCATGGCGTCACCGTACTTGCTACATTGTTGCAAGTGACCAGTACCGTGACGTCATATTGACCCATGGTGTGCTAGTCGCTATACAAAATTCCTATTGTCCGTAGACGTATCTAGGGTGATATTTTGTCCGTAGAAATCTTGTCCGTAGACGTGCCCAGGGTGATATTTTGAGGCTATAAATCTTGAGGCTACGGTACACCGGGTGTGTGTGTGTGTGTGTGTGTGTGTGTGTCTGTAATGTATTTTCCCATTATCCGTAGACTACCCCACTATACTACTGACGTTATCGGGACATGGAGTAATAAGACCACTTCCCCTGGTACCTGTACCAATACCACTTCCAGTGGTACCAGGGGCATCCTGCAATTCTTCTTTCTCACCTGTTGTTTCCACTGCTTTCTCTTCCTTGATTTCCTTTCTGCTTTTGTTTTTTCAAGTTGCTGTTTCATTTCTTCTTCTTTTTGTCGTCTTGCTTGCTTTTCTTATTCAATATACTCTTTCACTGTCTGGTTAAAAAATCAAACTGATTAACATCTTCCACAGATCTGATCTGCGGCGTATCAGTAGCGATAAGATATATATCCTTGACCCAATCGCCAGATTTCAACGTATTAACATGCTCAGGTTTCACGTATTTTTCTCTTTGATAATATCCATACGCGGCAATCTTTATTAATTTATTTGGATCTTTGATAGCGGCAATATCTTCAGGTGTGAATTTATCTACTATTTTGGTTTTGGTTTTTGGTGGTTCAGGTTGTGGTTGAATTTCAGGTGGTGGTTGAGGAAGTTGCCTGGGTGGTGCTCGAAGACGCCCAGCAATATCGGCAGGCAATGTTTCAAAAGCTTTATGTGTTGCCTCAGTTGCTGCAGCAATTTACTTTGTTGGTTCAGTAATTGGTTTAAATAATTGTTCTGCATCTTCTGCAAAATCTTCTTGTGTTTGCTGACGCGCTTGTAATTTTTGTCTGACAGAATCACGGACAGGTAGATATTTCTTGATTGCTTCTAGTCGCTCTCGAGCTAGTCCAGCTGAGTGAGCTTCACCAATCATTATTGTACTAATAATAATTTAATTATAGCTCGCACACGTACTTATTTCTTTGTTTCTTTTTCTCTGCGAATATCATCCTCTATCGCAATATTTCTTATAGTTTTTTCTTTTTCAGATAATTGTCTGCCAAGTTGTTTTTCTACAAATTCTTCAGGTTTACGAAGAAGATAATTTCATTGCTTCATTTCTTCATCGAATATAACTCTGACGTAATGATCAGTAATATCATTAAAAATATTTTCAGCACCAATAACAGGAACAATATCACTATCGATGCACCTGAATCCGATAAATTTATTCGGATAAATAAAATAATGTTGATTTCCTTGTTTATCAAAAATCATTTTGTTGTGAAAGTAATTAATACTTCCACATCTTGTAATTTTGTTATGGTCAATAAAATCAAAGAAGCGAGTAAGATTCCATAAATCGCTTGTAGTTATCATTATTAATAATAATTAATTCTAAATCCACAGTAGTTTATGATAATCTAATTATTCAGAAAATAAAAGTCCTAAACTAAATTTATTTAAATCCACAGCAGCAGAGAGGGTGGACTGACAAAAATTACGCGCACAAGCACATAAACGAACACGCATAGCATTTACAAACACAGGTGTCACGAACGAATAACAGTGTAAATAACCCAGGTAGAGAGAATCTCAATTCGGTTAGAGGTTCTGATTTAGCGTTATTGACCCTATATTTGTTGCCTTATTTAGTATGATTTTCATGTTTAAATATATTTGTTCGAACACTAATTTGTAGCGTCCACCCTCTCTGCTGCTAGTGGTCTGTTCACCTCCTCTGCTGTTAATGTAAATATGGCGCTATAAATGGATAAAAACTAAATAGTTCGTATTAAAATCACTTAAATCAAGGTTTAGTATGTATTTTTAATTATTATTTAAACAAATGCAAATCATAATACATTTGTCATCATGGATATTTTGTTTAAAAAAAAAAAAAAAAATCGTGTATTTCGATGTTATTTTGCCTCTATTGTAATGTGGAGTACATGGTTTAGTCCTTGAAAATTGTCCATCTACGACTGCTTTATATGACAGTGTACACGTATGCTCGAATAGGACAAAAGGTATATTTATTTCACCAAAAATTAGCATTGCGGTCTATAGAAAAGCAATTGGTACAGTGATACCTTGACCTTACTCATTCGCGTATGCTGAGTCACGGTGTTGGACAGAAAATCAATACTTAGCGAGGTTAACCAAAGCATTCCGAATGAATATATGTAGAGTGGTCGAAAATGTTGTCAATCAGTCAAAATGAAGCTAAATCTTCCGATAAAACGCATTTCTTCACAACAGTGGGAAAAAGCTCAATTTATTCACATATAGCAAATCACAGTCATTGCACATGTATATCAAACATTACTGCGTAAGTAATTAAGTTAAACGATCCTCGTATTTACTCAGCCCTATTTCCGATAACAATAAGAAGCCGATTTGTAGTCACAAGTGCTTGACACAGCTTAATGTTATATAACAGTTATAAACTGAAGGAAAATAAACTAATACCGAGTGATAAGATTACCTCAGATTACCCCCATGATCCGTTTTGACATACGACACTGTCTATCTAGTCCAACAATG
>JAECUM010041929.1:0-19793 GCA_016617855.1 Megalonaias nervosa
CCGAGTAGCCTAGTGGTCTAAAGCGCTTACCATTTCAGATGACTTCCAATCTCACTGTCTGCATGGGTTGAAGTCTTGGGCTTGGCTAATGTGGGTATATGAGAAAGCTTGCCTGTGGCTTCTTGTGGGTCGGTGGTTCTTCCCAGGGTTTTCCTAGGTTCTTCCTTCACCAGTTATACTGGCTGCTGTGTATAGCCTATCTTGTGCTGAAGAATTGCATTAAACTCCGTAACAACAACAATAAATCTGAAGGGTCTTCATGCCAGGATACTTTCAGTAAAATTTGATTAAATTGTATTCAGTGGTTTTGGAGAAGAAGTTGTTTAAATGTTTTTCCAATTTTTTGCAACAGTGGCCATATTTGATGGCAGATTGACATGTATTCATGTGAGGATGCCTTCTGATAAACTTGATCAAACTTTGTTTAACAGTTTTGGAGAAGAATTGGTTACAGGTTTTTCCAATTTTAGTAATTGCAGCAGTTTGAAGGCAGATTCACATCATTTATATAAATTTGAGAGGTGTTCATGCATAGCTGCTTTCTTTCAAGTCTAATCAAACCATATTCAGCAGTTGTGAAGAAGCTGTTTAAAAATTTATCTATTTTTAGTACCAGTGGCCATTATTTACCCTTAATGACAGTAAATTTGGGACAAATGAAGTCTTGGGACACTCTTAATTAATTTCAAAAGTAATGTTTTATGACCTATAAATGTTGGGAAATCAAATTATAGAAATTATTTATGTACTATAAGTCTTAGGATATCTTCAACATTTTTTTCTACTAACTGACTGACAAATTTTATTGATTGTAATGCCAAAAAAAGTTACTTCATGGTTGTTAAGGGACTATCATCGTGAATTATTACAAAAGGTTTGAAGTTAATATATTTTGTTTTGAAAAGTCAATAAATTTATTTAAGTTCTGCCCCATTTTCTTTTAATTTCTACCTAATTCAGATACATATAATTTGATTCAACAATGACAAGATTTGAGCATTACCAGTTTGCTTTACACATCTATGACTGTAATCTCTCCCTTCTGCCTCGAGTTCATTATTGTTTGTTGATGCATTATTGCATTAGAATTTTGTATCAATGCACCATTAATTACATTTCCATTTGCCTTAAAAGTGTCAGTACCTAACTCATTAAAATGTGATCCCAGTATGACAACAATGAACAACAATAGTGTTTAGTTCAAATCGCATTTAGTAAGCATATTTGCATTATAGCATCAACACATATACACTGAAGATTTTAACATGAGCTGAATAAAGTACATCCATTGGATTTAAATCATAGGCACCACTGCACTAAACTTAAATATAATCTCCAAAATACACTGAAGAAGTTTCAGAAATAATGCTTTGAAAACTACTGTAATAGCATAAAAACTCGGTAACACAGCTATGGTAATTGTGTCAATACACTACTCCCTCAATAACTCGCACCCTGGAAACTCATGAATCTGCTTATAATATGGCGGTCAGGCATGAATTCCATTCTTTTTACAAGAAATTACCACAAAAAAATGACCCCATTTGTTGAACTTGAAGAAAATCGTGATCACAATTGGTAACTGAAACTTTGATATATTGCCCATTCTGTACTTTTAATAAGTCATAACTGTTTTTTACATTTTCTTTCCAAATGACATTCTCAGTATGCCATAATTAATGATATTCGACGAAATTTTGATTAATGAAGATGTCACTTACACCTATTGTAGGCAGAACTTTAATAAATAAAAAAGAATTTTTTTATCAAATGAAATTTGTATTTTAGTTCTATCATTCAGATAGATTTAAGTAAAGTGATCATAAATGCAATGTGACCTCTTGTATTCAAACATTAACTGTGTCAATCTACCGTAACAGCTATGACTGCAAGCATTTCTCTGAGAACCTAATTAAGTGCTGACTGTGTTTTGATATCTGACTTGCAGAAGTATTTGCTGTATTGCTGCACTGAATTAAAAGCTGACCTCCCTTGTATTATCATGTTAATTGCATCTTTTGTATCAATTAAACGTTGTACAATAAAAAAAAGTTAAAAGGCATGCAAATCCTACATGTGTAAGATCAAGAGGCCCTGGTCGAATGTCGTGTGAACTCATTTCAATTGATCAATCAAACACTGTTATAAATATTATTGTGTCCTTAATAAAATTTGACAACCTTAAATTAAGCTACTCAATGATAAATGTATCAAAGATAGCAAGGTAATCAAGCAAAATGAACACTTCGTGAAATAAAGAGCTTTGTTTCGCAGATATGGATCAATCTGGAGAACCAAGCTTCAGAAAAACTGAATTGGTACTTAGCGACATCCTCAAGGATGAGAAGAAGTTTTGCTATTACTTGCAATGAAATCACAGCATCAATATTTTTCTAACTATAAAGTACAAAAACTGAGTTTCAACATAGATGATTGTTATACGAAATAAATATTCCTAGTTTTGGAGAAACAAAATCTTGTTTCATGGTATATCAACAGGTAGTCTGCTTCCCTGCTTTGCAGACTCCCTGCTTCAAACTCCACTATAACATAGTAAGCAGGGAACCAGACTAATCAACAACAACAAAATTCAGTGACGTAATACACAAATGCTTTTGCATACAGGTGAAGGTTGTTGAAACCAGCTGGAATATTGTTATCGATTTTTTAGATTTTGGGCATCTTGAAATAAATATAATTTATATAGAATAATGAACAACTTCATTAGAAAAAGCACTTTATTGACAATTTTTCTAAAAGCTATTATAAAACGAGTATACATCCATTAAACATTAAACAGACCAGTTTCTCCCCCTTCCCTCGGTGGTTTTGTCCAGTGGGGATGGAATAACTTATTTTTCAGAGGTCCCACAGTAACTTGTGCCCTTGCTTATAAAGCAGTCTATATTTTTGGACCCCGCTGTGCAAAAGTTATCAAGGGAGAGGTGTATTATGGAGTAAAAGACAATTACAATCAAAGTACTGACACAGCCACTGGAAAAAATTCCCTCTTTACCCAAGCCAGTTTCAGGGTTTAAAAGATCAACTGGCCATGACTGCCATTGGAAAATAAAAGACAAATCCGCCAGTTATAAATAAAAGAGATACCAAAAAAAACAGCTTGCCAATGTGTGGAAAATAATGATTTTGTTAAGCCAAAAATAAAACTAAAATAGATTGATGATGATCTTTTTCAAACTTTTGGCCTATACTATTATTATTCTTTCATGGACATGTGACTGATATGTGAATATATGCTGGTTATGTGTCTTATGCAAATTAAATGTGTGTACCTTTTAATAACGATTAATATAACTTAGCAGGATTGCTTATACCACTGAAAACAGTAATTTGCGAGTATGTGCATCAAAGTAAATGAAACAGCAATGTATGTGTAGCTGAAATGAAATCTAGAAGAATGCAATTTGGTAAAAACAATGAACAAAGCAAAATCTGCATCTAATATTCTGTGGAATAAACAAGGATATATGTGGTGCTAAGCACAATTTGCACTTTGTAAGTACTGTTCATTATAGTACAGCTTGGTGTCCCAGGCAAACTCTAACAGGCCTGTGTATTATGAAGTCTTTATTACCTGTATTTAGTTTCATGCTGGAGAAATCAGAAAATATGCATATGCAAAATAATTAAAAAAAACAATTATTGTAGGTTATAACAGTTTATTGACATGGTTACTGAAAGAGCTGGTCACTGCTGTGTGACATGTATCAATCTGACCAATTTTGTCTTGACATTTTTGTATCTACAAGAGTTGGGAAAGGGAAAATGCTGTATTTTTTACATGCACATAAATCTTGGGTCTTTAAGCCATGATGCTTTCTGTTAAATATGATCAAATTCTGTTCAGTGGTTCGCGGAACAAATACATTTAAAGGTTTATCTATTTTTAGTTACAGTGGCTATATTTCATACCGTATTTGCCGTATATACTGGGACACAATAAAATAATAATTTTTTTTCCTGTTCCAGAACTTGTGGTGAAACTTTTTTTCACCTAGGTCACATGTCCCAAGACTTAAGAAACGAAATAGATCTGTATTGCATTTGTGCTCCCCCCACCAATGCATGTTGCAATAAAATATATAAACAAAACGCTTATTTGATAATAAAAAGAAAGAAACTAACATTGTATTGTTATCATTTATTCCTTTTTTTTCAGCATGAGCATTAAAGAATAAAATATATCCACAAAATCCAAAGGCTTCCATACTGTAGCGTGTATCGCTTATGTCCAATAACACACGCCACGTTGTTCATTGACATGAACATTGAGAAACAAATTGTGCTTGGTTGTGCTTGAAGGTTTGAATATGTTATCCGACTGAAAACGGGATCCAACAAAATCGCAAACAAGACTAAAATAATCAACCGATATCTTGAAGACAACTCATTCACACATGACACGGTGTCAGGTGCAAAAAAATCATGATTGAATTATATCCAGGTCTACTGTATGACATGTATCTCGCAAATAAAAATCATTATTTGAAAACACATTCACTTGAGTGTATTGAGTGTAAGTGACAATCTTTTCGCCAGCACGGGTTAGAAAAGTATCGTTACTATTTACCCGCAGACATCAATGCTCCTTTGTATTAATTATTACTACAGATGCCAAGCACACTAAAGCCTGAGTGGCAAATAAACACAACTGGCAGTGAACAGTAAACTCCTTCTTTGAACTTACCGACAGGACATCAAAGACAAAGGTTATTTTTATTACAAAGCAAGCCGACTTCAGAAGCCAACTTCCTTTTTTTTTAAAGGATATCAATACAAAGGTTATTTTATTGCAAAGTAAGCTGACATCGGAAGCTGACTATGAATTCTTTTAAGTGTGCCTACTTTTTTTGTTTGTTTTGAATATACAAAGACGGCCGAGATATGGAAACAAACTTTGGTTCCTTTTCACCGGTATTCATGGGAATTTTGAAAATAAACTGAATGTAACAAATTTTGAAGTGACACAATAGAGTGCTTCGTGCACGGATGTCCATGACCCAGTGTCACCCAGAATATTTGGAGAAAATAAAATCATGTGATGAATTCGTGCAAGCCAAAAGAGAAGCAGATGAATTTGCAAACGAGAGGGAAATAATCAACCTATATATTGAAGACAACTGTCATTCACACATGATACGGTGTTAGGTGCAAAATAATCAAAGTTGAATTAAATCCAGGTCTAGTGTATGACAGTATCTCACAAATAAAAATAATTATTTGAAAACACATTCACTTGAGTGTAAGTGACAATCTTTTTGCCAGCACAGGTTAAAAAAGTATAATTACTTTTTACACACCGAAATCAATGCTCCTTTGTATTAATTATAACTACAGATGCCAAGCACATAGAAGCCCGGGCAGTGAATAAACACAACTGGCAGCAAGCAGTAAACTCTTTCTTTGAACTTACTGACAGGACATCAAAGACAAAGGTTAATTTTATTACAAAACAAGCCGATCTCGGAAACCGACTTTGGATGCTCTGAAGCTGTCTTTTTTTTTTTTTAAAGGATATCAATACAAAGGTTATTTTATAGCAAAGCAAGCTGACCCCGGAAACCAACTATGGATTCTTTTAAGTGTGCCGATTTTTTATCTTTTGGGAATATACAAAGACTGCCGAGATATGGAAGCTAACTTTGGTTCCATTTCACCGGTATTCACGGTAATCTGGAAAATAAATTGAAACAATGGAACAATTTTTAAAGTGACACAATATAGTGCTTCATGCATGGACATCAATAACCCAGCGTTGCCCAGAAGATTTGGAGAAAATAAAATCATGCAATGAATTCATGAAGGCCACAAAAGAAGCACAATATGTCGACAATATGATCATTAACATGGATGAAATTCTAGTGTACTTTGATCATATTCCTGGACGGACTGACAATAAGATGGGAATCAAAAGTGTGAGAATTAGACTGGTGCAGATTTGAAAAAATCTGACTTTAGTCCTTGCAGTTTTTGCTTCAGGTGACGTGTTGCCTCTAACAATTTTTCATGGTATGAGAAAGCTAAAAAAAAAAATATTCATGCACTGAAAGAATGGATCGTACGTGTGCAGGAGAAGGGTTGTGTTGATGATATGCTGCTGCAGTGGATCAAAGAGTTGTATCTCAAGTACAGTTTTATATTTTATAAAATAAAATTTCAGTTGGAGTGCATTTCCGGACATGTAATTTTCGAATGATTTAAAAGGTGTCCCACAACTTACGACTCGAAAAAAACTGTGTCCCAGAACATACAGTGCACAAAAAAATTACTTTTAAAATTAATTTATGTTGTCCCAACATATACGGTGTCCCAACATATAAAGTAAATATGGTAATGGATAGACATCAATTGTACAAACTTGCAAGCCCTTAATACAAAAATGTTTTGTGCCAAGTATGATGGAAACTGATCAGGACATTTTTTTGGAAGTAGTTTAAAATAGCACTTGTTGATGGACAATGACAGGTTTTTCTCTTTCTTGTCATTACAGCATTATCTAATGGAAGATCAGCACCATTTGTTTAAATCAAAGGTCTCCAAACCAAGAAGCTCTCTTAACCTGTTCCGCAAATCTGAAGAAATAGTACTTTAAGCATTTTTCTAATTTTAGTTACACTATGCATTTTTTACAGTAAATCGGCATTAATTACAAAAGAATAAAAGACCTTTATGCCAGTATGCTCTGTGCTAAATCTGTTGGTTTTTATAAAAGGAGTTCAAAATAGCAATTGTTGATAATACCTGCTGGATGCCATATGAAGCACAATGAATAAATGGACATACTTTAAGCTTTAAGATAATGACACAATTTTGTGACCCTCACAGAGATATTAAAGACAAGTATTTTACGAAGTCACACATGTCATGCGATTCTACTGGCAGTGGTATAAAAATCCCATATTAACCCTTTACCTCATAGACTGTATGGCCTTTTAGCCCTTCGATATACATGTAGCAAAGTTACCCAGTGCGCTACAGATAGAACACCTGTTACCTATTTGACTCCATACACATATGCCTGCCTGTTAACTGTTAAGCAGCGTAGTGTATGTTATGTTTAACATCAATTTTAACCATTTTACATTTTTGGTGCACATTCTTTGTCTGCATCTACATCACTAAATCATCTGCATTTAATAATTTATAAAAACTAATTGCTGCCTACAGCAATATCAGAGCCTTTACTTAAGTTATTGAAGATTTCATAGTTGTGATTCTAATTGTGAAAACTCAAGTAAGTACTGAACAAAATCTGTGGCCTCCATTTTGGAGAGTGGAGAATATGACCAGATTACTTTAAATAGCAGATTTCGACCAGAGCATAAACAGCGACCACATGATCTGTCATAATGGTCATTCACACCAATGAATGTAGTATTTAATAGGGGGTTTTCCCAAAAAGTGGCGCTACAAAAACTCATTCAAAATGGCTGATGTTTACAGCAGGTGTCAAAAAGCGCTTCAATGAAAATGGTGTAGAGGAGTAAAAAGGTGCTTCCATGCAAATCGGGTAGAGACATCCAAATGCACTTCCATGAGAATGGAGTAGAGGCATCCCAAGGCGCTTGCACGAGGTAAAGGGTTAAAGGCTGTCTACTGCACCTACTGTTTTATAGTTGAAAATGACTACTTTTGAGAAAAAAAAGGTTTTTTTTACAAATCAATAATTTAAAAAACAAAACATATATGTTGCTCTTTCTGTCCCCACATTACAGAAAAACTTCTCTAACTTGCCTACCTCCTTATTATTGGTTCTGGTTGTAGGTCCTGCTGGTGCACTCGTGCCACTGATTTTGCTCTGTTCAAAGACAGAGGCTTCGTTTTTCATCTCTGAGTTCTCCTGGTGAAAAGGAATAACGATATATATCTAAAACAAATTCTTATTTTTCTGTGCATTTAATTACAACATATGAAGAATATCCAGACTCAAAGGAAGGCATTAAATCCGAGTCATCAACAAAATTTTGAACTGATAATGTCTTGAAGGCTTCTACATCATGTGATCAGTCCATTAATCAATAAATTAGAAACTTCTCAATTTTTAATGTCCACATAAATCATTTTCTGCATCAAGTAAAATAGCTTAAAAGAATTTTATACATTTGAATTCTCTCCATGTCATTTTCCTTTTTTTTAAACTTTGTGCTGTTCATCCATTATTCTTTGTGATCATTAAATAGAAACAGCTTATAAACTCCAAACAGGCAGTGGTAAATTTTTTTTTTTTGTTGAATACTTACAGCAGTCATGATACTTTATCAAGGCAACAAAGAAAAACTCTATTTTTAATTCCTTTATTTAACCTGGATTCCAGATGCATTCTCATTCTTTATGCAGTAAAGTAGCTCATTCTATAAGTGACCACAACTGTAACATTTAAGTGAATTTCAAATTTTTCAGAGACCAGGTAGGTATCCAGAGGATAATACATTCCTGATACCATCATGGTACAACTGATCTGGGTTCAATAAACGAGCAACTTTAAAAAAATCAAACATGCATCAAAATACAGTTTTGATAAAACTGAAACCTTGTCAAATTAATACAGACACTCCCAAATGTGAGGAGTTGAAAATGATACAGAAATTTCCATCAGGACAGTACCATATTTGCCGGCCTATAAGACGATACTTTTTTACTAGAAAATCTTAGCTTCATCTTATACTCAGAATCGACTTGTATATGGATTATGTCAACCAAATGGCTTTATCATATTTTTCGTATGGAAAATACTTCTTCAAAAGTATGAAAAATAATGTGTAAAAAAATATTTCATTTTGGGGAAGAGATAGTGTATGAAAAAATATAGGATTCTACATTGAGTATTTTAAACAATAACATGACTGTCAGTATTAAAAATGAACACACATTGGATGTATTTGTGCTAAAGTAGCATGCTCATTGTTTGTAATATATGTTGTTTAAATTTGATTACATATATGTGCATTAGAATTGACAAGTTAGAAGATAAATAACCATGACAAAGACACATTCCATTACAATTGTCTTCTTGCACCTAATGATCAAATAAAACTTATGCCCCATTAAGACAGACAGAAAGAGATGTCTTCACAATTGTAAATCTGTATTGTATTGTTCACTTAGCTGATGACTGATCTTACTCCTGTTCAAGTGCAGTACCATATTGCATTATCAGTTAATACCACTAGGTAAGCAATTCCTTCTAGTTTTTGTTGCCACTTCCATTAACCAAGAATTACATGATTTTGTAGTGGTATTTACATGCTAATTAAATATGCTACAGCTGTATTCAGTCTGTCCAAGCTAACACCTGTTTGAGGTCAAGATTTGGCAGACCGGATCAGATTAGCAAGGCTACCAATATGGAAATGAGGCTTCCCATGGGTATTATGAATACCGTACCATATAATGAAAGGAAATGTCATGTGGTTATTCGTGCAAAATTTCTCAGCCAGTGACATCTTTTGAACTTGCTGATGGAGATTTAAAGTAACATCTAGCATGAGCAATGATCAAAAAACAAATGCTGCCTAAGTACAGGAAGAGAACATACACTTTTAAAGAAATCTTATCTGTTGGGAACAGAGAGGTCATTACACTTGCAAAGAAATTAGGTAATATGCGAAATGATCATTCTTGGGATTTAACCTAAATGGAGTCTACATGGAGGAGTATGGTACGTATTTTCATAGTTTACATTTACTGTTTCATTTATTAATGTTTTCTCTCTTTGACAAAAGCTTCAGCTAAACGGGGACAATAAGGTAATATAATTTTTTTTAAAAAAACATGAAGAGCAGATATCTCTCTCTCTCGGACCATATTTTATTTTGATCACAAGGTGCAAGAAGAAAAATGCGATGAAATACATAGACACCCCTCTCTCTGTATCTCTCTTCCCAAAAAAACTGGAAAAAGCATTTTAGCATTATTGATGCAATTTCCCTATTGCTGGTAATCTGAAATAGCATACTGTGATACTTTTAATATTATGAAACCGGAAGTTATTATAGTTTAATTCCATACAGCATAGCAAGTTTTATCCTATCTGTAACTCACCAAATTTTCAGGTCAGCATCAACATATCTAGCTAAAAGTACATAATACATTTAAAATACTTTGTCTGAAACGAATTAGGTACTTCTAGTTACATTTAATGATCCTGACCAGAAAGGTTACTAAGTTATAGATAGGATACAATTCGTGATGCTGTTTGGAACAAAGTAAAAAAGACAATCTGAGGTATTGATCTGGCCTCATCTTATACTCAGCATCAACTTGTATACGGATAAAGGATGAAAAATTGGCCAAATCTGCTGATTCGACTTATACTCCTCATCGACTTATAGGCTGACAAATATGGTATGTGGATTCTATATGAAAATGTAATTGCTGAAGGACAATTCATTAGTAACTATTAATAAATAGCATACAAGTTTATCACTGTTTAACTTATATATTCATACCTTTGGAGTCATTTCATCCTTTCTGAATTCTCCAGAAACTTTTTTCTCTTTTGGTGCTGTACCACTAGGAGCACCATGTGGCATATTTGACTGCTTTTGCTGATCCTGACAAAAGAGGACAATTATTTTATATATACTACTCAATCTCCACAATCTACATTATGTTTATCATGCTGCTGCTCTACCTAGCACAAACAGCCAACAACACTCACTCTGTGGTACTTGTTTGCCCACATAATGACATTTGACATAATCACAATAATTGCTTTTGCTCTAAAAGTGATTATATTGAAGCATGAGAAAACATTTGCTTTTTTCTAGAGTTTGCTGGTTGTACATTTATCAGAAACCATTTTCTGTCCTTTAATCCACCAGATAGTACTTAGTGTCTGAGTACTACAGTGATAGTGACAATAACGATTTGTAAAAAAGAGGTAAAGTCAACAAACAGCAAGTGAATTCCATATTTTCCAATGCAATAGGCTGATAATAACAGTTAAATGAAGAAATTGAACTTCATTATTTGGAGCCATGGTGGCTCAGTTCTCAGCATGCCACACATGCAACCAAATGGATGCAGTTCAAATCCTACCATTCAATCAGCCCAGGTCAAGTTTCTGTGTTGTGTCCTTGGGCTCAGTACCTTTTGTACATTTTTGCACCTATGGTTACATCCAAGACAACAATTAATCACTGTTATATCTTTTATCTCTTATTTGAAATGTTCATGTCTCAAGACATCATCCCCTATCATCCAGCAAATTCTTTTTGCAGATGTCTTATTAACACACATAATATCTCATTAACAAACATAATAATAATGATGAGAAATGTCATGTCAAAACCACTTGTACTTTACTTGTCCCTACTACCATGTACAATATTTAGATAAAATGAATATAGGCTATTCTTAATGCATGTATTAGGGAAACACTTTCAATTATTCAAAAGATTTGTTTTATTCATTTGCATATTCATTGCAAGATCAACATACTTTATTTGAAAAGATGTTAAAAAATGTAACTAGGATATCTGTTACAATGTTACATTTTGACATAAAATCTCCTGTTAATAAATGACTATGATTTTACTATAATTGAGCATCTAAAAATATTTCGAAAGTAATAATGGTAGATATGCTCAATATTCTGTGTTTATAAACCAAGCTAAATGAACAGTATTTAAGTGTTCATGCAAGAATGACACATATACAACACAACAAATGTTATATGTTGTCAGTGTTACAACTTGTGAGTGAAACATTTGAAAACTTACCAATTTTACCAATGTTTAAAAAGTACCCAAACTTTTACCATCAGTATATTTTGAAAAAGATACATCAGAGAAGCTTATTACTAGTATTCAAAAAATGTAAATGTAACGGCAGTGCTCCCTAGAAGTTACCAAAGGCATAAAAAAATATTATATCTTGGATTCCTTTTTACATCTGTTAAAATAATATTTGAATTCACAGTCTTGCTCCACATTTGCTTACTAAAAGAAAGTGTCCTCACTCTAACCACCTAGCATCATTTCCATATCTTATATTGTTTAGTTGGTCTATAAACTGGGATACAAGAAAGACAAGTTTTTGTCATCCTTGTTACATCTTTGTTGAGCAGCATAAATCTATCAGCTCAATCTTTTTGAAGAAACATTATAATTCTGATTTTTTTTAATATCTGAGCACATATTATCATGAATGCCTTTTAACACACCGAGATTTGCTAATCTTGACCCACAAGATGTAACAAATGCCACTATACCCAGGTACTGGAGACTCTGGTACATGTTACATATCAGCTATCTGATATGAAATTAACAATATGTTGTTACACATTATGAGTAAATGTAAAAGTTATCTTTTCTTCCCTATAATAATTAGTTGCATCATCATTATCAGAAATCATCCCAAAACCAATTAATAAGAATGTTATTTATATTTTAAAAATCTAACCAAGATGAGACATTGACACAAAATTAGGACATTGCAAATGATGCACACATGAAATCTTACTGAATAAACATGACAAATATCTTCTCTATATTATTATTATAAAATCATCCTCTGACCAATAATAAAGGATGTCAACTCATTGCCATTTTTCCAAAATCAAGTGCTAAATTGTACACGAGGTAAAGCTATCATAATTGAGTCTTATACATGTCATAAAATAATTAAGGCTTAAGATAAACCCATCCTTCTTTCTAGTTGTTATTAATATTTAATAATAAGATTCAAAGACTTATTCCAGCACCAAACCAATTTACATACTTTGGAAAAAAGTTAAAATAAATTGATTGGTGACTTCTGTTTATGACTTTTACCATGATTTACAGTACACATTCATATTTCCTCCTGACGTGAAACATGTACGGGGTTGAAATTTTTTGCAAAACTTTGTTCTGATTTTGGCACATAACAATTATGATGTAATGTTACATCATACAGTAGACATGATGACAAATAATTTACAAGTTAACGACTTTTATATGTTTTGCAGATGTATTGTATTTATGATTTTGGATGTGTATTTTAATGATTTCTAAATAACTTTAATGTCAATAGCTGCTCAATTTATGAGAAGACTGTCATTGTGACAGCAAATAATTTTATGACACCCTCATCATGAACATGATAAAAACTTGAGAATGTCCTTATCATTTCACTTAAAAATTTCAAGTTTTGAATTAATTTTACTTGTGATCAATTAAATAGATATCAAATTTAACTCTCTAGTGTTGACTATAAACTACCCAAGTACCAGCTTTAAGTTTTGTTTATTATTTCTGGAAATATTGAAATTTTTATATTATACATATCATTTATTTCATGACATCAAACTCATCAAACCATTTAGTAAGAGTCAAAATACAAGTCACTAATGAGGATGTAGAATTTCACTAACAATGGGAACCCAGGTGTGGTCTCACTGATACAAAGATGCTTGGATAATATGTCCAACATTCAACAGCCTAACTCCATGAAACAATGCTAAATTAAACAGAATACTGACAAATGAACTCCTCTGAGATCTCACTAAAATCATGCTGCACAACAAATTAGGTTGAAATCTAATTAAAATTACTAGAGTTATTGTGCAGAAATTAATGTAAATGAGTGTGATAACCAGGGAATATAACTCTTTTAAATAATTAAAAGAATACTAAATCCCACATAATGTCCCATATAAATATCAAGCTGTCCACCAAATATAGCAAAAATCCATTCATCAATAATGGTGTTGTTGTTCAGACAGTGTGTGGGGTCTGCTGGTCAGGGGTTAAAACTTCACTAAATCATGAGAAAATGCTGACAATCAAAACTGGCCTTGGTCTTATAAAAATAAAAATGCGTAACAAATTTGGTTCAAATCCAATTATCATAGGAGATATTAGGCAAATGAGAAAATGGGTGGCCCAAAGTCAGATAAATATCAAGCTGAATAGCTAAATATGCAAATGTAATTGAAGATGTTATTCTAGGGAAATTAAAGTGGGTGGGTCTAACATTCTCTGGATTTCCTGCTAGATAATGTTGTAGATGGCTGGCAACTGGATTCTGTGAAGGTCTTACCGACAGCAAGCTACAAACAAAATCTGGATGAAATGCAACAATAATTAAAGGAGCTATTGTTCAGAAACAAAACTGGGATGGATGAAATGATGGAAAGACAACCAGACTCAGTTTAATAATCCCGTATCTTCTATGAAAGCAGGGGACAAAAGGCATATAACTGGTGGCACTTACAAACTGTATTTATCAACATGTTTTATGAATTAACAACTTTCTGATGAGTAATATTCTGAGTTGCAACTAAACAGACTAATGTATAAATATGTTTCTAAAGTTACACTGTTCTTCAGGCCAGAAGAGCTAAAAAATGAATTATTCACTTTCATTTTATCCTCAAGCATCAAGAAATCAAAAAGGTATTGATTTTATGATGCAGATAAAATAGCAACTTACAGCTGCTTCTTCAGCTTCTTCATCACTTGACTCACTGGTACTGTAAAAAAAAAAGGCATAGAAGTTTTTAGAACCTAGATGATTCAATAATTGTCATTCTGGATTGTGTCACTTCAGTCAAAATCTGCCTTGGAAGCCACTTTAACTATTGTAAGCAATCACTAGTTCTAAATAGCCCCTTCTTCTGGCTTAAGCAACCAGATGCCACCAATCTGCAAGAAGACAGTGAAAGCTGATTGTTACAATTTAAATACTTGACAATCTGTTAATGTTCATTATATTTTGATGAGTTGCAGACTGGTTTGAATTGTCTCACTCAATGTATCATCATCAGCAGGTATAAAGCCAATGTCAAACTGACTGAGCTTAGAATCAGTCCACCAATTTATTCCTATAGATGAAGTAGTGGGGGGGGGGGGGGCAGGAAAAGCATACCTCTCAACTCTCATACCAGGAGAAAAGAACTCCCAATTTTTGGGGTCCTTAAACACCTACCTCCCAATTTAAAAAAAATTTCCCAATTTTTGCAGAGGACTCTGATTATTAAATAATGTCTGCTGCTTTTCATTTCTCCTAAAAGTAATTCTACATAAACAGAAATATTGTATGCAATCCATAGAAGCCATGTTCTATTTTATCACCTGTGAATATTGTTGTGATAAAATAATTATCATACTACAAAGAATTTATTCTTCAGTAAATAGAATGGTAAGTTTAAACATTATTCACATAAATTTATGAAATTTTTTTATCCCCACAACAGTACTAAAATCAGAAAATAACCTGCAACAAAAACAGACCACAGCAATAAAATTGTGAGCAATTAGTTTCAATCCCAAGAATGATCACTGTGATTGCTGTAGCATCTCCATTCTCACGAAAGAAACTTACACAAGTAAATACCTGGCGTTCCTCTACCTTATATACAAATGTTCATTACCATTATTAAATTAAAAGAAGGACTAAATAAACATACCATGCAGAATATGTGCCCTTAAATACTAATTCAGAATATCTGTTAATATGTTATTTAGTAAACAACATTAAATGCCTTACAAGTTGACGATAAGGAAATAAGGTAGGATATAAAATGTGAGAAAAATAGTTGCCACATGCGTATGCTCGAGACGGCATATTTAGGCACTGTTAGTTACATCAAAATTGGGCATTGTTTACTTGCCAATCAATTGCCAATGCTTACATGACACGCTGTAGAAAATGGTTTCTTTGATGTATGTCAGAGGGCCAGTTATTTCCACAAGACAATTGCAATGATGAGAATTAACTGTTAATTAGTCACACTGGCTTTCTGCTTGTTAACTTAAGACTAACCTTAAGCTATTGTGCAGTTTGGCCACAGCTACCAGAATATGAAAAAAGGGCACTTCCTTGTGGAAAATAAGGCACGTCACAGGGAGAAACGGCACATCCTTTGAGAATAACACGCACATTGGACCCGAAAGCTCAGTCAATATTGGGTAAAAACAGGCTTAAAAAATGCCACCAAAAACCTCCCAATTTTTGGTCCCAATCTACCTATTTTTTAATTCAATCTCCAAACTTGGCATCTGAAAAGTTAAGTTATGGGTAAAGTAATTTTCATTATGTAATACTTGCTTGTTACTACTGCACCACATTTCTGGCCAAGAAAACTAATGTACATGCCCGAAGTTTCTACAGCAATGTTCACTACTGTAAGCTGGTGGAAGGTTAGACCACATGTTGTGCCAATAGGGCCCAATGAAAAATACCTTTGCACCGATTCCCAAAAGACTGAGGTAAAAAGAAGAGACTTAGGAAGTTTGAGATCACCACAAGGTGGCTCTCATAACATAATCTGAATAGGAGTAATTCAAACAGGCCCAAGATGTAGCAATAGCCCTAACTTTATGGTCAATAATTTCTCATGAGAGAAAGGTCCCTCTCAGCGAGACTGACAAGTTCTCTTGAAAGTGTGGATAATCCACATGGAAGCATTGGTTGCTGAAATTTCATAGGAACCCTTAAGATGTAGGAAGAAACGTTTCCAACTCTTTCTTATCCATTTAGATGAAGCCAAATAAAACATTAAGGCCCTAACTGGGCAAAGGAGTTTTCTTGATCATCCCCAAGCACAGTTATGATGGAGGCATGTGATCCAATTCAAGAGGGAACTACTGAAGTTAGCTGATTCTTAGCCAGAAGCACAAAGAATAGAAACCAAATCCTAATTACCACTCAATCCCTTTTCCACAAGTTATGAAGCTTGCTCCTTTTCCAAAATGATGCTAATGAGAGCAGTCTTAAGTAAGGTTCTCAAAGGAAGCTCCACTTGAAGGATCAAAAGGGGGTTTTGACAACATCCAAAGAACACAAGATAGATTCCATCAAAGCCTTGGTGAGTGAGATACCAGTCTCTGAAATTTGAAATATATGAGATTGGAAAGATGAGAGTCCAACCCAATGGCAGGACTACTAGAGAACTTGAGAAAGTTACACAGGACTCCCTCTACAGCTCTTAGTAGTCAACACTAAACAGTATTTTTCCCGATAAAGGAAAAGAATAAATCTGCAACAGTACTTAACGGGGAAGAGCCATCATTATCACATTTCCTACTGCACCAAGCACAGAAAATTCTCCACTTAACATTGTGTGTGATTTAGATTTTTAACACAGCTTTAACAATTTTTCAGTCATATCGCTACAATGTCTGCAGTGTGACAGTTTATAGTGATGTCTAGCACTGTGGCATCATGCTGCAGACATGTAGCACGATGTCCCACCCAGTCACATTATTCTGACACCAGGCTGACCAGTCCTAACACTAACCTCTTAATGCTGAGTGCCTAGCAAGGCAGTTAATTAGTACCATTTTTAAAAGTCTCTGGTGTGACTCGGCCAGGGTTCGAACCTGCGACCTCCCGCATCCAAGGCGGATGTTCTAACCACTAGGCCACCGGAGCGGTCCACTTAACATTGTAAACCCTGGAAGCAGACTGCCTCCTAGCTGGGATGATGTAGTTGGCAACCATGCTCAAAAACAGGTCTTGTCTGATCAATCACTTGAGATGAACTGCCTGTGAAGGCATAAAACGTGTGGAGAAAAGGTCTCCTCACCTGAGACTGCAGGTCCCTCCTCTGCGGTAATCTCATGGGCTTGTCAATCAACAGGTTGAGTAGGCCATATGAGGGGCAACCGCTGGGCAGTGGAGATCACAACTTGGTGGAACACCTGCAGAATAATTTTGGAAGGTGGGAAGGTATAGGTATACAGATTCCACTTGGATTGAAAAGTATCCACACCAAAATATTCAGTATGAAGCTGCTCATTGGAGGCAAGTGGAGGATGATGAGACTGACCCTACTAGTACACTCCTAGAAGAACAGGATCACTGATCTCTTATAGATCATCAACCGTGTGAGTGGCAGCCACCTCCTTTCTGTTAGCAAAGGATGGAAGAAATGGAACAGGTCCACAGTCTGTCACATCCACCCTACCCTGAAACCAAGTAAGGGACATCCATGGTACCAAGAAATCTTGATTCCTGGAAAGGGGGGATATCCATATTCTGCAGGTTTGCTTTGATAGACTGGCCTTGACAATTCCCATCTTGAAATGGTTTTCGTATCTATCTGTGGTCTGCAGCATCCTCTATAATATCAATTGACTATCTGGTACGCTAACATGTGGACAGGTCATTGGGGTGGAGTCTGATGTCTAGGTATCTTGGTCATGAAGATAAGTCTAGACATTAAGTGGAAAAATGGATATTTGTTACTTTTTGGCAGTTTGGAATTTTGTTAAAAAATGAAGGTTTTATTCAGATTATGTACAGTATGATCTGCAGAAGGGGGAACAAATCCCTATGGCTGTATACCCTTATTCTTGGGAATAGCCCATGAACTTCCCCTCTGGACCTTTGTCACACACTGTTCTTGGGACCACCAGTGAAGGGAGAACTCTGAAATGGTATTGTTGCTTTGATTATGGCTGTGCGACTTTATTTAGCCGACTGACCCTGAGAGTAGTCTGGTTGATTTCATGTCTTGGCCAGTTCTCAAAGGCCATGAGCAGATGCAAGGGACCAGTGTTGTTGGTCTATAGAATCCTGAGCAACCATAGAGGGAATGAGCCTTCCAAAGAGAGACTCCACTTCCAGAGAGGCAGCCCAAATGTTCATTAAGACAGCAGTCATTGATATTGAAGTTACAGAAAAAGCAAACTATACAAATTCAAATCATGCAGAGATCCTAAAACAAAATAAGTAGTAAATTATCATTATTTTCACCATATCTGGGATATAACATTTGTGTCAAAAGTATTGCATCCCAAAATCTGATCAATTTATGCCAACACAGACAGTGCAATCTTTCTTCAATTACAAATCTATAAATTCATTATTCAAATTCAGTTCTCATCTTTGTTAGCAAAATTCAGAATCCTGACCTACAACACCTTAATTATCTCCCTTACTGTTTACATACAACCACATCACAACAATACATCAAAACAAACAAGTTTTATTTTTATTTTTAATAAAGAATATATTGATCTGAAAATAAAGACACGTTGTTTAAAAAAATTTGTCAAGCATTTCAGATTGAAATACCCAGCTGTACATTTTCTGAGGTCATACTTGGAATTTTGACCTAAAACCTTGGATGTCCGAGGTTTTTCCATGGTTTTCCTAGGAAAACCTGGGAAACCTAGGACAATGCTGAGCTTTTGTCCAAAGTTTTATAAGAAAACCTCAGACATTATCTCGTACAGTAAAAAAAAACATGGGAAATACCTTGGACAAAGCCTTGGACATGAGAACTTAGTTTATTTTTGGCTCGGAAAACCCTCTGAAATAAGAACTTAGTCATTTTTTAGCTTGGACATAACTCGGAAACGTAGACTTGGAAAATTTTTAGCTAGGAAATGGACTTGGTCTGTTTTAATTGTGCATTTAGAGATTTCAATATATTTATTCAGAAAGTATTTTTACAGTTTATTAAAATGAATAATGTTTGTCATTACCAAAACAACAAATCTTGGATTTGAATTAAAAAATTGACTTAGTTAATGTTGATTGATTAATATGGGTTTTACACTGTACCATCTCAGTTCAGGCAACATCATCAGGTGCCAACAGGATCACAGATTTTGGTTTCACATCTTATTTACATGGAGATAAAAATATGAGATAAAGAACCAAAACCTATATACATGCTTGAATCCCCCAGTTAGAAAAATTCTTAGCATTCATACACTTTTAATTACTTCATACAATCATATTAGTGTAACACAATGTTCCCAATTATAATGCCCTGTGACCACACAGGACAACTGTAAAAATATATTTTCTAACAAATGAATCTAAAGTAAAGT
>JAECUM010041930.1:0-36866 GCA_016617855.1 Megalonaias nervosa
AAAGTTATTGGCGTACCAACTCCTGCTGGGATGTTAATTTCAGTGAAAGGTGTTGATACAAGAAGAATTGAAATGTTTAGAAAAGATTTTATTTATACCTTGTTTGTCGGTGATATTCCAGAAGGACAGCGAGTATATAGAGCAAATGGCGCAGTTGCTGATGATAATATTGAAAATTTAGGATTACAAAACGAATATCAATCTCATCCAATCTTTGACCTATACGAGGCAGATGATAAGGGAATTATTCGAAATATAAAAACAAAAAATGTTATTGGAAATTTGAATAATGATGGTTATTTGCAAGTAACTGTACGTGGAACAAAAACTGATCAAATCAATTATAAGTCGCATAGATTTATTTACGAAACTTTTCATGGTGCTATTTCAAATAATTTAGTTATCGACCACATTAATAAAATTAAAACCGACAATCGTCTAGAAAATTTAGATTTAGTTACACAACAAGAAAATAGTAGAAGAGGAGATGCTGGTGGTGTTAGATATTCCAAGTCGATTATTTCAATAAATCTGGAAACGTCTGAAGAAATGAAATTTAAATCAATAACAGCTGCTGGAAAATATCATAAAATTGAATCAGCTAGAGTAAAAGATGTAGCTGATGGTAAAAGAAGATCAACAACGTCTATGATAACATTTGATAGATTTAGTTTTAGATACGATAATTAATAATATTTTCCAGATCATTTCGAGAGAGACAATTATGACTAAATTCCATTATGTCATCGCGATTTAATCGTAATGTCATTATTTTATTTGTATCAAGTTTTATTTTATCCGCTGCTGTTAACAAAAATTTATCAGATTCGCCCAATGTTATCATAACGTCAACGAAATAAAAATTATATTCCAGAAAGCAATTTCGAACTGCTTCGGCTAATTCTTTTTTGTTAAGTATATTAACTCGACAATGATATTTTATTTCCATATTATATATTAATTAGATACAAAGAATATTATAATAATGAGCTTAATCGAGAGACTGGCTCAACTTTACTCGGAAGATTTTGTTTCAGTTCCTAATGTTGTATTGAAAAATATCACCGACGACAGATTTGCTGGTTATACTGAAAATGATATTTTGTATAACTATGACGATGATGACGAAGATGATGTTGTTGTTAGCAAAAAACATTTAAGTAGACCAACAACTGGTCGATATGATGTTAAGTACCACATTACCAAAAAAATATTAAAATTTAATTTTAGTGTTGCCGAGCACCAAATATTTTGGCAACTTATAAGGCCTTTTCTAAACGTAAAAGTACCGGGATTGTAAGGCTCCTGTCCTGGCAGCGGATTATCATTTTCGTCAAGTTGCTCATCAAGCGGATTCCACGGGCCGGTATATTTATGGCCTGGCAATGTCCAACCACCTTTCGGTTTTGGCAGTTTGCCAATCAATTTATGTATATTTATGCCCGTTCCAATTATTTCTCTGTTATCGCATTTCTGGCAATATGTAACAATTTTATTTTGCTCGAGACATAAATCTCTATCTGCATCGCAGTTGCACGTCATTATTTATTTAGTCATCTACTAAAATAACGTCAGGACAACCCGCCCCGGACTTTGTTGCTGGCAAAAACATACTTTTTCTTTTTCCACAAATTGCGCAAATACTTTTCAGCATTATTCTATTATTCTTCGTTTTTTTCCGTTTTTTCGTCTTTATTTTCTGTTTTAGTTTTACACTTGAGACAATATGTTGACATTGTTATATTTGTAAGTTTATACAAAATTAATCGCGATCTCATCATTAGCGTGAGAGGGTTGTTTGTCAAACTGCAAAATAAATTTTAAAAAATCTGGATTTTTGGTCATCTGTTTAATGAACATTATGCAATAATATCCACAAGCGGAAGTTCCAACTGGTTGAATCTGATGAGAAGAATAATTTATTATTTTGTTTTTACTCATATATCTTTTTACCGCGTCACTTGGTGGAATTCCGAACGAGTCGAAATAATTGTTATCAAAAACAGCTACCCAATGAGTACCAGACCCGTCATTAAAATCTTGTATATTTATAACACAAGAACCTGGCGACGATGCAATCGCCGCAAGTTCATCTTTAGAATAAACTCCGTGAAATTTTTTTACTTTTTTAAGTTGATCAAGTATATCAAAATTACTTAACGCAGGCGACGAAGTCGGCCGCGACTTTATCTTAAGACGTTTTAACGTCTCGTTCCTGGCAGCATTAGTCCTCTTCCTCGTCCTAACAGACCCGGCAGTAGACTTCCCGCCAATCCTGCCAGTAATGGGGCTATTGGAAAAAATCTACCTTGTGTCTTTTTTTTCGTCGTCGTTTTTCTTTTAGTCGTTGTCTTTTTTCGCGTCGTCTTTCGTTTAGGCATTATATTTAATCTTTAGACAAAAATTTTCTTTATTCCACTACCTTTAACTGCCTTTTCTGATGCGCCAGATACTGCTCCTGACGCTGCTGCTAGCCCTAATGTACCAAGTACTGGCAAAATTTTAGGTAATAATGTTTTGGCTATTACTGATAGTACCGGACCGAAGAAACCGCCATGTTTTGACATCGCAGTTATTTGTGCAGCGCTTAAATTTAAAACGAAAGGTTTTTTGCGATCGTATTTATTTGCTTGATTTTTGGTTAACAATAATTTTGTTAAAGTCCCCAAAGCATCTGGGTTGATCTTCAATGAAACCGACCTCCGCTTCGCAACAGCAGTTGCTAATATTTAACTTGGCCATCAGTTAAATGTATTTCTTTTATAATATATTTTGTCATCTTATATAACGATTACAGATTAAACTTGTATTGTCATTTTACCTCCTACAGAGTCGATTGCAACAGATCTGTCGCTTAACACTAACGCATATACGTTTAACGGTATTGCTGGAGCGTTCCCGAGCGTCCAAGTGATTTCAATATCAGCTATGCTGTCCACAGCTCGTTCGCTGTGTTTACTAACATCAAAGTAAAATATCGGATATAGTGTACGAAATTCTTCTACTGATATCTAAGTCCCATCTCCAACATCTTGATATTTTTGCATTGAGTCGAGCAGGTACATGTACGGTCTAGTAATGTTTTTATTCTCATCATCTGCAAAATTACATTCTATCGCTCGCTCTGGATATTGTTTTGAATTTATTCTGGCGTATATTCGTCTAACATCAGCGTTATCAAATACTCCATTATTTTGTTGTTGGTTATTACGTCGAGCTTGTTGCTGAAATACAACAAATAACTGACGCGGCAATTGTTCACTCGATGTTGTTGTGACTCGCCATGTATAGTCGGTGGTATTCGGAACTGCTGTTTGATATATTTTATGTTGCTGAAAATGAATTTTATTCGTGCGTTTTTCCAGCATACTATCTAATTCTAATGCATTAGTGACTGACGGAGTTATTAGTGGCATCCACAGCGCAAGTTTGTTTACGACAAATTGTACATCAACCCCACCAGATCTAAACAAGCAATCATCTCGTTCTGCTCGATCTAAAATAAGCGTATGTTTAACTCCACGAAATACCTTATTATAGTCCCTGCAAAAGCCAAATATTGTACTTAGTGGCAGCATCATTATAATTTGACGTGATTCTGCTGCAAGTGCCTTTCTCTTAGCATGACCTTCATTATAACGTCTATTTCTTACGTTAAATGTTGGGTTATTATTAACTAAATTATTAATCAAAGTTAACATTGCAGTTCCATCAGCACCTGCTGCTGGTGGTGTTATACCAAGATTGTTACAAGCTGCAGTAAGTGAGACTCTTGTAGCATCTGCATTAGCTGCTGCAGCTGGTGGGACTATACCAAAATTGGCAGCATTAGCGATAAGAAAATCTCTTACAATTACAACATTTGCAGCAGCATCAGCTCCAGGAGTTAATGCTCTTACTAAAATAAATTCTCCAGATCCTGCTTCTCCAATTCCAGTATCTTTAAACCACATCATATTAGTTGCAGTTGATTTGGAGTAATCATCGGAAAACAAAATAATATTTAAGACTGTACTTGCAACTTGTAAGTGATTTGAAATATCTTCGACTGTTTGATTGGCCAGCTGATATCGAGCACCTCTAAATAAACACCAACCATTATTTACAAGAGCTACTTCTGCTCCAGCAGCAATTGCGGCAGGTGGATTAGCTATTGTCATAATCTGGCCACGAACTTCTAACATTGCTTTGTGAGGCAGTAGAAATACGTCCTCGTCTCGTGTATTAAATGTTCTAACGCTAGTTTTATTAGGTTTGTTAGAATTTTCATCAAGATATTCAACATACTCAAATTCTGTTACTGTGTTGTCTGTGTCATAAATTTCTGCAAAATCGAGATAATTTTTCACAGACATTTTTTTATTTTATTAGGTTACACAAAATTATTGCGGCGTGGTAACTTTAGATATCAAATTTTTTATAATCTGCTCGCCATTTGGTGATAAAAGTTTTTTTGTTGTTGTTATCATCGCGCGTTGGGTTTCTTTTGTTGGTGCGATTTCTGAAATAACTTCTTTGATTGCTGCATGCGCCTTAGGTTCGCCTTTTATTTTATCAGATATTTTTTGTCCCACTGCAGTTCCAGCAGCAGATGCAGCTCCAGTTGCAAAAGCTTTACCCGCGTCAAGTGCGATTGGCGCAACATTACGAGTTAATCCTGGAATATTTTCAACAATTTTAGTAAATATATTTCCGAAAAATCCTCCTACTATTTTTCTTCTGTAAACTTTTTTCTGTTTCATTATATCTGAGGTTGTGTAATTTTGTTGTCAAATCTTTCAAAAATATGTTTACTGTTGTTCGCCTACGCAACGCATAGGTGCACGTAATAAGTAACAACTTCGTTATTAAAATCCAACTGTCTTCCAGATTGGTCAGTCAATTGCATATTTACTTCATTTATTTGATTTTCAACATTTAACGGATAATAAATAATATAACGAGGACTAATTTGCATAAGAGAACCTGGTGGAACTTCTGGCTAAAAACTGTATATTGTCTGACCTTTGCTGCCTTTGGCTGAATAAGAACCAGACGCGATCGAGCAATTTACTGGAAATTCACCGTCATGTGTTATAGGAGTATCAATAAGACCAGGATAATTTTCATGTTTAATTCCTATCAATGATGCAATGCTTGTTGGTGATATAAAACTAGCTATAAAACCATTTTTTACTTTTATTCTAGCTCGCAATGTATTATAATTCGGTGCTAGCTCAAAATCATCTGCGTTTCCTTTATTCGCTGTTATAAGTTCTTTTATCGTTTTATTCAAATCAGTTATATTATAGGCGCCTTGCGGAATTTTAAATGATGTCCAAGGTTGAGTTTTAGGTGGATATTTAATATCAATAATAAAATTACGTTCTCGGCTTGCTGCGCGAATTTCGTCTACTTTTTTATTAACATCTTCAAGATTCACCTGAGCAACCTCTACGTCGTTCTTCAGAATTCTGGCTTTTTTCCAAGTGTTGTCGAGGGTATTTATAAATGAAAACTCATCATTTACTCCAGTTTTTACATTAGCCATGGCATTCCAACAAGTACATGAAATTAATCCAATTTCGTATTGTTTTTCACGATCTAGTTCTATTGGTGGAATATACTTTACTGAAAAGTTTGCGCTATCTTTATCAGATTGACTAGAGTCGAGTAATAATGTTGCCGACATTTATTATTATATTTTTATAAAATTAAGTCGCCGCGATTAAGTCGCCGTGCAAAGTATCGTATTCGTCAGATGCTAATAAATTTCTCGATCTCAGATTATCAAGTATGTCAATAATTTCATTATCGATTTCAGCACCAACATTTCCTGCTTCTTTTGATGATATCAGTAGCATTAATCTGCCGATCATTTCAGTAACTGATGCGAATATTCTAACTCCAGTTCCTGTTTTTTGTTCTCTATATTTTTTTTACACGATTTCTATCTGTTGTAAAAAATTTTCTTTTAAAATTCCAACCCGTGCCGAAAGGTTTTTTTCTACTTTCTCGTGCTGCTTTTCCAAATACAAAAGCAATAATACCATATCTCATTCTATCATGAAGAGGAAGCATTTCATTTCCTATGGCTGTGTCCATCTCATTTCTAGCAGTAACACTATCTCTCACTATTTCATTTAAATCGTCAATCAATTTTTTAAATTCTACATCGGTCCATTTACTTATATCATCAAGATTTTTTATATTTTCTTTCTCTAAAAAATTATCGTATTCATATTCTGTTATCTCATTATTTGCATGTTTTATAAAAAAAAAAGTCTTTGATCTTCAACTGCTATAAACTTTACAGTTAACTTGCCAACTCTTTCTTGCTCTTTTTCGATATCCGCTAATTTTTCTGATACATTTGTTAAAATATCTTTAGCTTCTTGTGATGTTAACTCTGCAAGTCTCTGTTCAAGTTCGAGCGGATTATTTATCAAACGATCTAATGCAGCTTGTCTCGCAGCAGGATCAGCTATATTTGCTACAAGTGCCTCAGCTAATTTTCTTTTTTCTTCTTCAGATCTACTTTGTTGTTCATTAACTAATCCGAGTAAACCTTTTTCTTGTAATTTTTTAAGTTCTTCTTCTGATAGTGGCTTACCTTCAGGTTGTTTTCCAAGTAAAGCCTCAGTAACTGGTTTGAGAACTGTAGCTGCTGTTTCTGCTGCAGCAACTTGACCACGTCGAGCGTGCTGTACTAGCTGTTTAAATTTTGCCTGAGACTGCGCAAGTTTTTTTAGATTTTCTATATGTTTTCTGTACTTTGCTTGTTTTTCCATTAATTATATACTATTTTCTATAAAAATTATTGTAGATAGTTTTCAATACAACATCGAAACATTTTATTCTTATCATTCGTTAATTTATCAAACAAAAATAAATCATATCTATTTGCTGTTGCTTGACGATATAGTTCAATAAATTTATCTTTTGTTACGTCGCCGCATTGTTCGTTCGCGATATTTCTAACGTCAATATTGTCAAGTCCAGGAAATAATATAAAACAACCAGTATTTCGCCTAATAAATCTGTCGACATTATAATATCCTTGAGCGAGATAAATAGAATTACATTTCTTATTTCGCGACAGTGAAAAATACGATCTAATTTTATTCATTTCCTCGTTGTTTAGCGGAATATCATCAAAAACAACTATTTTGTGTTCGGACGAATCGAGTTGATTAACTGGAATAAGTTCTTCCGGTTGTTTGATAATAAAGAAATCTTCGCCAGATTCAAGGTCGTCACGAAGTTTGTCATTATAATTGTTAAGTAGCTCGTACTTATCCTGTTGGGGATTAATTGTGTAAATATAAACGCGATCGTAGTTAAAATTATCTCCTAAAAGTAAATTCATAAGCAAATTTGTTTTGCCCGATCCAGTTCTACCAACGATAAGATAATGACAATCTGGAAGCTCATTGTTATGTTTATGTTTCACCAACCGCTCTGTATCAAAGTTTAATATGGACGATTTTGCCATTATACAATTTTATGGTATATAATTTTGTCAAGTAGTAAATAAATAATGAGTTTTTACTCAAAATTTGGAACATTAGTAGGAGATTCAACAACTGCTCAGCAAGGTGACTTATCTAAGTACGCAACTCTTGATCAGCTCAAAAATGAAATTACTAATTTATTAAATATCACAAGTGTTGATCAAAATGAAGTTGTTTTTTTTCAAGATAAAGAAGGACGATTAAAAACGAGTAATATACAACTATCAGATGTTCTTGTACGAATTCCCACCGCGGCTGTCAATAATATAGTTACTTTTGCCGATCAAGGTAAAATACAAGATTCGGGCAAGTCCGTTAATGATTATGTTAAGAAAGCTGGCGATGTATTTACTGGTGACATTGTTATGTCAGGAAAAAAAATTACATATCTTGGAAACCCAGTCGCAGATACAGACGCAGCAACGAAAAAATACGTAGATGATCAAGAATCTAAGTACTTATTAGTACGCGGTGGTATCATGTATTCATTTCTCAATATGAACAACAACGGTATTAATAATCTCAGAACACCAGAAACAGATTTCGACGCCGCAACTAAAAAATACGTCGACGATAAGGAAATTCCAATAACGACTTCGTTAACGACAATCAATGATGGAATTGTCGCATTTAGAACTGATTATATTAATCATGTACAAACATTTCTAAATTTTCGTAGAAATATAAACAGATCTATTAACGAATTTTTTGGAACTCCACCAACTGTTATTATTAATCTCGCTGACATTAACACAAGACTCAACGATATCATTAGTGGCATTCCTAACATTATTCAAAAAACTAATCTCGTTAAAATTCCACACGGACGAGCTAACAATATCATGTACACAGTCGCATCAGGAAAAGCAACATGGTCGCAGCAAAATAACACTTTTAAACACATCGCAGAAGTCACTGGTGTATATAGATTATCTGTGTTTAGCAGTGCAAAATTCAGTATATTTACCACATTTCCATGGCGTCATTCAACCGATGATTTTTCTGGAATTGTGTCTATAGTGTTAAACAAAGATATCGAGGAAACGTTTATGCTGATAGCGGATGATAAAAAGTTAACCGCAGCGACTTATTGGTGGTGTATTGAGTTTGTATCTGAAACTCCCGAATTAGTTACTTAAATAACGGTATAAAATATATAAACAAATATTATATAATGAAAAAAAATATAGTCGATTTTAATCATATTTCAGAAAACATTCCCAAACAAGATGTTGACGCTCTAATGCAATATTACAGATACTATCATAAAAATCTTTGGTGCGTCAAAAAATGTTACAAATACTATGCAAAATACTGCGAGTGATATCATATCTACCGCTGTTAATGACCGGCTCTGGTATAATTTCAAGTGGCGCATCATTAAATCCGTTTTTGTTAATAATATCTGGTGTCGGTGTTTCTCTTGCAGCAGCTTGTAAAAAAGTTGAACCTCGACTCGCAACTAAAAAAAATGCTTGCAAAACAGCAAGTATAACTTATAAAAAATTACTTGATCAAATTCGATCTTATTTGCGTGGCATAAAATATGATATGGACGATGTAATACGCGAGTTCCGCATTATTGATAGTATGTTAACAGATATTCTGCCAATGAGAGTCAGCAAATACGAAAAAGATTATAATAAAAAGTAGATGTTTAATTTTGTGTGGCTTTAGAAATATCCTTATCAAATAATATATCGACCATGTTATCGATAAATGTCATCACATCATCTGCCCAACCCGTTATTCTCATATCATTTTCAGTCGCGAATAACCATACTGACCCATATTTCGGCGATATATGATAGCCTACTTTTTTAATGCAATCGCTTATTATTTTAGGTTTTACACCAGTATATGCTGACGCTGCTTTGATCGAATTAAATCTTTTACAAAATCTATTTGTTAGATCAAATCCACAGTGATCTCATTCAAGAGCGCTCTTAAAACTCACCTATTTCAACTGCAAGAACAGACTTAAAGACCTAATAATGTATCCTTGCCTTAAATATTTACAGCATATTTTCTGTTTCTACTTTCGTGGTGTTTGTTTTTAATTTTGTAATCATATCGTTATATATGTTTTTTAAGTTTTGTCAAATGTTGTAAAGCGCTTAGAGCTTCTAAAGATTAGGCGCTATACAAAGTCCTCATTATTATTATTATTATTATTATGTCTGATTGGATTATAATAAGACATTATATATATTTCATTTGTTTAATATAACATTTTGACTAATAAGCATGAAAGACTGTTATAGTAGTATAAGTAGTTGATGTATCCTATCTCAGAGACCCACCCTGCCTCCAAAACATATTTTTGTCAGAAAATGTGTTAGAGAAAGCCTGATCATGTAAAAGCCATCATTTTGAGCTAAAAAGGACTGCTGACAAAAATGTTAACATACAACGTTTTGGGGGGCAGGGGGGTCTCTGAGAGAGGATCATCAACTACTTATACTACTTCGTTGGATATTATCAGACGACAAAATAGTTCGCCACAGTGATAATTATTTTTAGAAAATATAGATATTTTTGAGAACATGGGGTACGGCCATGTTTGAAAAAGCTAAATTCATAGGAGTATTTTTAAAATGGTGTACTCGCCAGCAGTTCCGAAATTTTCTAGAAATAAAATTGGTGATGCAGAAGTAGTAACTCATGGTCATCCAATGTATATAAAATGAGCACACGATAGGTGGAGCTATGCAGAAAATTACCGAAAACCTCGAATACCGCGATACCAAAGAACCCGCAATATCGTAGGAAACTACTATAATCCATTTATAAAACGTATATTATCAATATTTTTCTCGTTATTTTCTTACGTCCCTAATGATTAATCAGTGGAAATTCATCACTGCTTTAGAGAATATAGAAGCGATAGCCTACTTTGGAAACAACGTTTATATATGCGCATTAATGCGCAATTGGCGGATCACAATTTGATATATCAACAGTATTGCATACATATAATCTATTTTCTATTTTTACGACAGTTAAAGTCAAGCGGCACAGTGTTAATTCCTTTGTGACAGTGTGCCGGAGACTTGTAGAAAACGACTGTTTACGATACGTCATTGTCTAAAGGAGGTGAAACGTTAAGGAAAACTTGACTGTATTTCATCTTTAAGTTTTCTTCGCTTGATTTCAAAAGAAACGCAGAAACTGGTCATTCCAGTGTTACAGAAACTACAATACCTCATCACTAAAAGTACTGCCACTGTCATCACAACCACCACATCAACTATGTTTCCGTTCAACAATTTCATGGTGTACACAGGTTTAGATTTTCCTCACTAGTAGTCATAATTATTTAAATAAAGATCATCTGTATCTTATTATTGTAAAAATTACTTTTAATATCCTTTCATTTTGGTGTCTCATTGATGGTGTAATTTGGTTGGAGCGTATACTGCTTGACCTTATTTCAGATGTTCATCTCTCGAAAGATTTCTAGCTTCACTTGGTCATCGTCACTTCCTGGACTTCAGAGGTAAATTACAATAAATAAACCAGCCGATTGCCTTTTATGGGTGTTTGTTGTGTATTTTATAATTCATTAAAAGCACATTAGAAGATATAATTGTCTTACCGACAAAGTTAGTTTCCACGGTGTTCATAATTGCTGAAGTTAGTGAAGTGTGAACTGTTTCAATTAATTTATCGAGCACATGCATTTTCGATCACCTGCGAAGTTTCGACATTGAGTTGTTTCCCTAATATCACACATGAAGAAATTTTCAGTCACAGCACATAAAAGTAGCATCGAGACACGCCAACATTCTCATCATTATGTTTAATGCAAATGTACACAGCTTCCTCTTTCTTTCAGAAGTACTTAATAACTGTGGAGAGAAACATGTAACAAACAAAAAAAAACAAAGAGTACGGCACGAAATATACAAGATTTTTTTCGCATCTCCCTTACCATCAATTGACCTTTGAGTTAGGAACCAATGGCATGTATGCAGCATACCGCTTAGTCAAGATGTATACATCTGTGTACAGTTTTATCTTATTATCTCCTGAGGTTCAATAGTTACAGACCAGTCACAGATATATATATATATATATATATATATAGCATATATATATATATATATATATATATATATATATATATATATATATATATATATATATATATATGGGGGTGTGGGGTGTGAGAGAGATACATAAATAAAAAAATTTGCAATTAATCTTCTTTCGTTTACTACTGTTTTCAGCTACTAAGTTTATAACTGGAAATGTTTTCAGTGTTAAAGAGCATTTTGCTGTTTATAGATATGACATCCTTTTTCTATTTTGTTTCGTTTTGCTGCAATAAAAATGATTTTAATGCCAATAAAAACTGAAAATAATAGGTAAATGGCAGTTGACTGTCTTCCTTTTTAATATGTATCGTCCAGTCAAGTTGATTCAAGGCTTATATTGAACATTCTTTTATTCCTTCACTTAACATCATGAAGCTCAACGTGTCCATCAATTCTCAGGGTATCCACATCATGTATGGGCATCTTGTGATGAAATGTCGCTACATCATGACTGCCGACATGAATCTGGAGAAGAAAAAAATATGATATGTTCGGGGAAGTCTTAATGAAATGTTTAATATTCTCTCCAGGATTTTGAAGTTACAATTCATTCGATAACCCGTATAACCTTTGAACATCTTCTCATTCATTATTACGTGATTTAACGTTGACAAACGGAAATATATATACAGAAGATATACAGGGTATACGGAAGAGGCTGCCTTCAGTAGCGGAAGAATTGGGCATGTTTTCCCTAAAAACCAGTTAATGGAGACTCCATTGCAACAAGCAAAGTTGAACTAGGAATGTAATATTAGTTGATCTCTTGTAGTATTGCATTAATATTAGAGTTAACTATATGGAGCACAACACATTGCATACGTCCAATTCATAAAGCAGTTCAAGGCAAACAGCCTGAAGGGAGGCCGTCGCCTAAAATAGGAAACCTCAAAACAAAAGTTTAATTGCTTCGTGACAGTGTGCTGGAGATTTGGAGAAAACTGTTGTGTGCAATACGTCATTGCTTAAGACAGGTGGCGCTTGAGACAAACTTTACTGTGTTTACTCTTGAAGTTGACTTCGCTTTTAATTCAAAATGGTTGCGAGCATTAAATAAAAAAGCACAAAAATTGGCCATTCCAATGTAGGCTGAACGTTACAGAAACTACAGCATCTAAACACTAAAATTGACGTCATTATCATCACATGAACAATGGTTCCACTCAACAATTTCCTAGTTTGCACAGGTTTAGATATTTTTTTTAAAAAAAGGATTATAACTGCTTTAGATCTTTATCACTTGTAATTCTTGTTATTTTCTTTTTTTTAAAAAAAAAGACCCTGTATATCTAAGGTATATATACCCTTGAATGTGAGAAAAGAGTAAAATGAAGCAAGTTGAACACAAAATGCATTCCATTTTATTGTTCAGTTTGGTTAAGATGGTACGACATTGTGGCCTATGATGATATGGGAATTCTAATGAACCATTTCACTTTATGCGTTATTAATTTCTAATAATAATTGTTATCTGACGCTCTAAAGATTACACCAGAAATATTCCAACGGATTATTTGAACTTAACTTTTGTATAACTGATATTGACATGGTTACATATCCCACAGGAGCAAATAGCCATATATTGTATAATAATTGGGATCAGAAGTTCACATTCAGTACATCATATAGGATCTCACTGTACCTATAGTTTATCTGTAAGGCACATATCTGACTGTATTCACTTAAAATATCAACAAAATGGTTTTTTCATCATAAATATGCTTATGTATGGTAACATATTTAGTTTAGTATTTTAATAGGGTGCGGTAATCGGTTGATATCCAATGAATCAAGCAAAGTTTCATCAGGACATATGCAATGTAACTGCAATAAGTGACCAAGATTAGTTTATATTACCACACTGATATAGAGCACCTCAAAGACATGGCTTAGGTCTTCATGACAGAGATCAACATCATTGTTCAGTAAGGCAGAGCCTCCCTGGAACAACATTTTCCTATTACATTTTCGCTTTTTGTGGTTATCGACATTGAGACGTGGTGCATTTTTGCTATAAAACATGGTACTGGCCTCACCAAAATTTTAAATTTGAGTGCACTATTATTCATACTAACAACTGGCTGAGTACCTGACACAATAAATGAGGAACATAACACATGTTATTGTTTCTTGAACGTGTAAACCTATATGCATTTGAACAGGGATATTGCAAATTCCTGCAAAAATCACTGTGACCTATCTTGCCTCACTTTCCTGGGAAAAATGCTATAAGTTGTACAGACCCAAACTACCTTTTTTTTTAAATACCATTAATTAGCCAACTTCGCTTTCTAAAATTTGTCAGTTTGAATTTTAAAACTTGTATGAAAATTGAATTTTTCACTAAAATTTAGTTTTCTAAATTTAAATGCTTATTTAAATTTCTATGAACATTTAATTTTTCACTAAAATTTAGCTTTATAAGTTCATATGTTTATTTAAATTTCAATTAAAATTTATTTTATCAACGTTTTTATATTTTAAACATATTTTCAGACAAAACCCATCTTGTATTACAATTTAGTTTTAACTGCATTGGAACCTTCCTAAAATTAAGGAAGATATAGCAAATTTAGGTTTGGTTTCTCAAGAGCACTTGGGTCAAAGCTTGCAAACTTTCTGACAGCTGTCATATGCCTTATTTGCTATGAAATACAAAAAGACTTCATGCATAAAGTTGAAATAGGTGTAGCATGCAAATGTTAAAGTTTGATTAAATTGGACATAAATAATATGGCCTGACATGAATCAGGTCACAATTATTATTTCGGTTCAGTACCCACGAATGTAGCTCCAGTCTATTTTTCCTCTCTCCTTTTGGTGGTGATACAAGAATTAGATTTAGGCTTTCTTAGTATTGATTTAAAGGTAAATGTTCGTTTTTAGAATCTGACCATTATGGTGTAGTTGTCTATGTGTATTCGGCGAAAGTGCACATTGCATAATGAAGCATTGATGATGATCCAGTAGTGAAATTTGTGACCCTATGCACGGTGCTTTGTCGATAGTCCAGCCTCTCAAAAATGGCTGATAACCTATGACAAGAACTTCACCGTGACTTCATCTTTGAAGATACTTTAGAATAAGATATGATTTATTATCATTTGGACACAACGAGAAGTTCAGTACGGAGAAACAAATATAGAGAATATATAGGAAAATTAAAGTGTTACCTGATTCATGTCAGTAGATCCTGCCTACAGGACTCACGGTACTAACTGTATGACGAAATGGGAACCAGTACAGAAATGGGTGAAGATAACATATACTGATTGATTGATAATGAAAAGTACAATTTTAGATACAAGAATTTTTCCAAAGCTTGTCGTATTTGTAACAAAAAAAAATAGATACAATGTTTTATTGATGGAATTTCAGTACTTTTACAGACATGACTTAGGAAAACTTATTACAGCAATTAGCACCTGTTGTTTTAGGTGCGGAACCGAAAACATATGTTTCAAACTCATGTATATCAAAACAATGCTGTGGTCATATTGTTTTCTCAAAAGAGAAACTTGCATCAATAATGGGTCTACACTGAGAAATATAGGTTTGATCATGAGCATTTGGAAATTCATGGTGTTTCCATGGGTTTATTATGAGAGCTGAATTGCAGCGCGAGTCCTACATTAGTGGCCCCTTCCGACATGCAGGAAAGAGCGTCAGACATATCCTACATTCCTAAGCCTGCTGAAGTGTTTAATATCGTGTATTTTATTATTGATCTACTGCATTATCAGGTTTCATGTGGACATGTCCGTACTGATTCTCTGTGTTGGATCTTTGTATTTATAAGGTGTGCATACAGTCATAGTAAACTGTGTGCCCTCTATGTTTATTTTTTTTTTTTTCTTATTTCTACGAAAATATTGCTCTTTTTTATTTGATGGTACCTTAGATAGCTTTTTTGTCACTGATTTTACATTTCTTACTTAATTAAATCTATATATTGTTTTACTTATTTTGACATGTATCCTTTTTAAGTTTTCTTTGTTTATATATAATGGAAAGAATTACAAATAGTTGAAAATAAAAATTTCTCCTGTGACCTCATTTTTTAAAAATTTCTCCCGAAAATTTACACATAGAGTAAAAAGGAGTTATGAATAATATCAGTAACTTTTAAAGTTCCGAAACATTATATTCAAGAGACAGATGTTCTGCATGTCCATGTTGTAAATTTTCAAAGGCCTGTGATCTGTGACAAAGAAATTAAACATGACAGAAATCACCAGTATGGTATTGACTGATCAAATGATCCATTCCGATATAAACGATGTATCAGCCCTTCAAGTACCTGATATCGGTCGTGATGGACCTTGATCTTTATTTTGAATGCTTCTCCCAGAGCAAACGGGAATGAGTGGGCGTGCCTTTCCTCCGATCCCCAACTCCCGCCTTTTCGATTGTTGCAGACGATAGTATTTTTGTCAGAGGCAAAGCTGAAACGGGCATCAAATACAAATGCTGCATTCTCCGGTTCGGAAGCACTTCCCTTTTGTAACCAAATGTTGAATCTGAAATGTTATTATTATTATTATTATTATTATTATTATTATTATTACGACTACTACTACTACTACTACTAAAAGAAAGAAAGAAGGAAATAAAAAATAAATTAAGATGGAAAGGCACAAATTTTAATAGTATTGACAGAGATTTTCAGCGCCATTGCCAATACCCATCGCAATTATCTACTCTTTTACATACGTGACCTTTTGATGTTTAGCTCCCACCCACCTCGTCCCCTCTCCCACCAGCTGATGCTGCATCTACGATCTAAAGCTTGTGTCATCATGTACGCAGCGTTGACAAGCATCATGCCAAAAATCATCGCCTACATTGATCTCTATAGATGGAGTTCAGGTTAGAAACACGAGTTCATGTTGATGTCCCCATAACAACCCTAATCTCCATTCCCGTTCCATATAGCTGTAAATACTATCCGTACTATTTCTTGTTATCTTATTCATGTTGATATAATATCGTACGAAATACAATCATTTTCAATCTTTGTAGACGGCGCAGTATTGATGGTGCCCGAGAAACGACTGACAGACGTACGCTAACAGAAGTTAGCAGAATTCGAGTCCAATGCAGTAATGAACATGGCGCAGTGTGCTGAAGGCTACATTATCTTACCTTGAGGCTCCTGCGAGTGCTTTACCCTCGATAACGATTTTGCCGTTCTCTTTCAGAGTGACATGCTTTACAAACGGAACTCAATGTAAAACAAAAATTACGGATGTATGGATAGGGCGAAAGAAATCTAATAAAACAAGAAATTATTGAGCCTGCCTTGTTCTCTTTTCTCAACGAATTGTAACAATAAACTTCATATCAACAATAAATTAATAGTAATAAAAACATCAGAAACCTTCTACCTACCTAGAGAGCAATTAACATTACACAAGATGCTCATTCCATGTAAAAAAAAAATCCAGAAATGACATATACCAGCGCTTACCCGTCTTAACCCACAGAATTAAATTTGCTCCTCGAAATTTAAAAGTTTTTGTGGGTTAGAATTTTTATAGCAGACAATGTTAGTTACATATGTTTACATGCAACTACGTCATGTCTTTTAATGTCCAATTGTTCAATATATATATATATATATATATATATATATATATATATATATACTATATATATATATATATATATATATAACTATATATATATATATATATATATATATATATATGGCACAGAATCATACCAGAAAAAGATAATTTACTAAAGTAACTAATACCAAGTCACCTTCTCTCAAAGTGCAAGGTGACCAACTCGCTCGATTCGAAATTTGACCACTGATTGATTCTGTGCTAATTTTCTTGTATCTTCGGCTCGTTCAACCACTAATAATTTGCATCATAAATGAGACATTTCACGCTTTATTTCCTACGTACGATTTGGATATCTTACTAATCATTTAACGGACACTTTTACTGAAAGTAAGGATATAAATATCTTATACCCGCAGAGCAAATGAAACTATTCAAGTTCTACCGCCATAATGGTCTTTTCGTTTTAAGGAGTTTATTACTTCCCTTGGATACGCAACGTAATAAACATGATGAACTTTATTGTGACTTTGAACTTTTCTCTCAGAACGAACGGGAAAGAGTGGACTTATAACTTTCTTATATGACAAAAAATTGATGTGAACATTCTTTTAGTGCTGTGAAACGATTTTTGTTTTATTTTCTTGAATGTTATATATAAACACCCACATTTGTTTGTGTGTCCCGGATGCCATGCTAATTGTCGTGAGTTCGAAACTCGCGGCGGGATCACAATTTTTGTAAAATCGTTTTTGTATTTTTATGTTCAAACTTTCTTTAAAACTCGCTCATCCCAGTTCTTTCTAAAATTTATTATTTTTTCACTTTTTTTATATTGCCGACCTAGGACGGGCAATTAACCTAGTTTTGAATATAGTTATTTCATTTATTGTGAAGTTAATAAACGTCAACCAATGATGATACGTTTTTGTCTGTTGCTTGGATTTTCCTTACAAATATAAAGTTCGGTGCATGATGAATTGGTTACGATCATCGTGTCAAAAATGAAAAAGGTTCTTATATGGATCCAATCAGAGCAACTCTTAGACGGATGCATATCGTACGTAATATGTCTGCCAAGTTGTACATATACAGTCAAGGATCCATGTTGTAAGTTGCACACTTCCGGTATGTCAAGAAGTGAATTGCTATATTTAAGTCTGACTGGTGTTTCGAATCCGACTGGTGTTCTTATTTACGATGAACGGTAACAAATTGGTATCAAACCTTTACAACCAGTCAAAATTTAATGTAGCCTATTCACCTCACAACAAACGGAAAGTGTCTACACTTTACTCCGTGAATCCTTGATTGTATACATAAAACTGGGCAGACACAATTCGCCCGTTAGGTATCTGGATAATAGTTGCTCTGATTAAGCAAAGCAAACTCATTTTCATCGGTACGTCATCATATTTAATGCTGTAAATAATCTAACATGATGCCCATGCTGCGCAATTACATGGAGAGAAAGCTTGAAGAAAAAGAGTTACAAGTTTATAACTTTGGAATAGAAGCTCAACATATTTTAACCGATACAGATGTATTTGCTGTTATCTCGACACAAAGGAACTTTATCTCAATGACTTAAGCGCACAAAACGATCGTGCAAATTCTGGCAAAATTACGACTCACCATAAGAAAAGTGACTAAAGAAGGAAACACTGTGTTTGTCTATACACATTTCAATGTTTATTAACTTCATGAAAGGAATAAGCACTAACACGCACGCCATCTATAACATAATGAATCAAGCAGAAGGTGATGTCGGTCATAGATAAACAACTACCATTGCGCAAACTACTTAACATATTGACAATAGTTAGGGTGATGCTGTGTTAAAGGTCAGTTGTGGACGGATCTCACTGGGCTAATTAGCATAGGCAAAGTACATGAAGTAGAACAACTCATCTGGTTGACGTTAGGTCGATCAAAAAGATGTGTTGAAGAAACAAATGATTACTCTGCCTTGGCTTGAATGATAATGTTGAAGCCATGTTTATTAACGATTCCTTGTTAATTCGTGCTCAGCGATAACATTTCTTTGAAATATGATTTTATTCCATATATAACACGCAAACATGGTTATTACACACAGACACACACACGCGCGCGCGCGCGCACACACACACATAAATAACTACACAAATCAGCATACTCTCAGTTTACTATTTTTTAAATACGTGCGTGCGTGCGTACATACATACATACATACGTATGTACATACATACATGCATACATACATACATACATACATACTCCTGTGAAATAAGAAACCTAATAAACAATCGGCAACTTACCAGGTGATGAGACATCTTATGTAATGGAGATTCGCCTTTGTTCTTTTCACCGGCCAAACGACCTTACTAGCTTTGTCAAAAGTTGTACGGAATAATGACAACTCCGATCTCACTCGGAATTGATATATTTATGGCGAGAATGATAACGCTGTTTGGGTATAAGTAGTGGGAGTCTAATTTGACCTGAATGGACATGCTCTCCTATACTATAGCTTGACAACTATGTTATGTCGTGGGCGATTTTTGTTTAACTTTCCCAATATGCTATAACAGCCGTGGGTGCCATTATCTCTCTTTTAGGCTTCAAAGCCACAATGCCGTCGTTACGTGCAAAAGTCGTATATGCCAAATCATCTGAACAGTACTGAAGCTTGAAAGTTATTTGTCCCTAACATCGTTGGGTTCCATTAAAACCAGATAATATCGACGTTTCATTCACATTAAGAGGCATGTAATTTCTCCCTGGAACAGTAAAACAATGCTATTTTTCACATTTGTACGAATTCGATTTTGATCGGCGACATCCTTAGGTCAACTGATTTCAGTGGAGAGCTGGCAAACAAAATTTGCTGATCGATGGCCTGTTTCTCTCCATACCCTCTTGAATCAGTTTTGTTATTAGATTAGTCACTATCTAAATTAGTCGAATGTATCACATCTAGAGGTGCGCGGTATTACCGGAATACCGGTTTACAGCGGTATGTTTTATTCTTGTGGCACGTACTACGGTGCTTTTTCGCTGTACCGGTACGGAATGTACGGAAATTTCCTAAGAAACTTGTTACTACATTAATGATATTAACAGATTGTTTTCATCATTCATGACATAATAGTTAAAATAATTATCGTATTTTTTACAAAATGGTTGTATTGTCACAAATTAATGATTACAAATTTAATTTTATTTATGATCCTTTAATTACATCTTTGACGCCTGTCACGTTTGCCAAAGCGGTGACCAAATGAATTATGACACAGATTGGGCTAACATCCAACTTTCAGAATAATTTCGGATAAAAAAAACCCCACTCCCCTCCGCCAACAAAAACGCATCTCATGTTTTAGTTATTTATTAGTACACTTGAATGTGCTAAATATATGTATTCCTACGTAAGACTGCAAATCATCATATGATTTTCAGGAGCACACTTGTTTTCTCTCTGACTATAAGTAATTTCTCAAGTCGACACAATATATTCTCCTTTGCTGAGTTAGTGTATTTAATTACTGTCCCTCTCTGACAAATACCTTTCCTAGGTGTTGGCATCCCGCTCAAAGTTTCCCTGACTATTATATCATTAATATAGCTAGAAAAAAATTGTAGGTTTCAGTATCAACACTTCATATTTTTATCAACAGTATCTCTAATGTCAACACTATGTCTTTCATAGTATCAGCTTTCGTGTAAGCTTAACCATCCCACTTTACTTACAGTCTTAGATTGCAACTTATACAACAATTAGCATACACATAGCAAATTCATCTATAGTAAGGTATTGACAATTTCATTATCGGGGGAAACTAAAATATTGAGCTAACATATTTTGTTTTCTTGTATCGCAAGATAATTAATATTTCTTCCTTATGGTAATTACCATCGATATAATATGGGGTTATTTTGCTACAAATGAGAGCAAAATATATTGTTCGGTTATTGACAGACGGAATTAAACTTAAAAAAAGTGTCGAGTTCCTGCCCCAGAACATTGAATCGTTGGTCCCTAATATAATTGTGTTATACCGTGGTACGTATCTCGACAAGTTGGGACAAACCGCGGTATACCGCGGTGCATTATTGTTCATGGTACCCAACTCTAATCACATCGCTACTTTTGGAGAAATCCGGAAAAAGATCGGAATTACGAGCGACTTCGTTAACTGAATTATGGGGTGGCACCTCTTAATTCTGAAGTTTATATTTTGAATGTCGTTTAAACCTAACATCCTAATTATTTCAAAGAATAATTTATGTCAGATAGATTTTTTTTAACCAATCATTTTCTTTCTTCCAAACGTTAGTTAGATTGGAAGAATGGTGAAATTTATGATAAATGGCGGCACTGGGGCTTTAATCAGCGTCCCTCTGGTCCGGTCAATAGCGGTTGAGTCTTGTGAAAACGCGAGGAAAAGGTGTTTAATTAATATTTGGTTTGTATCATTGCCATAAAGCAAGACACCATCACATAACATGCTTTCAAAGATATCAAACAAGCATCAATCTCTTAGAACAGTATTATTTTGTGATCAAACTTGGATAATAATAATAATAATAATAATAATAATAATAATAATAATTTATCAAGGGTGATACAATTAGCTAACATAGTATACATTATGGCATGACAACTGAAACAAATATACGTATAATCGGTTCAAAACCTTAAAGGTTAATATTTACTGGATAAACGAATACGAACGTAATGAAAGTTAATCCCTAATTATGCAAAGTTAGCACACTGTATTACATAGATATATCACAGCCAACAAGTACGAATGTTATGCGGTCGTAAAATCAGTATTGCCGGTAAAAATATTTACAGGGGTATAATATGCTGCAAACTGTACCGAAAAGCGGTACAGGCGTAAATAAAAAAAAAAAATGTATTATATTGCTTGGATCGATGGATTATTCTCCCCTCACTCTTCACTTTAATTACAGACCAAATGCTTTTTGTCATTGTAACCTACTTTTAATAATTCAAACTTTGCTAAGATATGTATTTTAGTAACTAAGCCACCACCCGTATATCCTACTCTATTGCTTAAAAATCAACACTTGCTCCGACTGACAGTTTTGCTAGTGTAAACGGAATTTTAAATTCAAATATGTGTGGCCAGGGAATTTGCGTGTGTGTGCGTGTTTTCTTCTTTAGATAAACAAATAGCTTCACTCAGGAAAAGGTATAAATTTACTAATAGTGGGGGTGAAACTGTCTGACACGTTTCTATTGAATGATAGATTAGGAGTACGAGGGCGGTAAAATCGATATGCATTATAACCATCGTAAAACATCTCCAACACAGGATGATCGAAAGGCCATCAACATTCCAACTAGTGAACAAATATAACAATGATTTTTATGAGGGTACTGAAATGTTGCGCTTGTGTCTCTTTATGACGAAGCCATCGATTGATACACGTTGAAATCATACATACATACATACATACATACATACATACATACATGGCTGGAATGATGGACAGATGGATATATTGGTGGTTAGATAGATAGATAGATAGATAGATAGAAGAGAGCAATCACTCAAACCATTCACCATTCATTACGGATTGATTAGTTAACCCAGTTACTAACACTTTACACGCTGACTGGAATCTGTCTGAAAGTGAAATAGATGTCAACCTAAGTTTTGAATTTTTTGTTTCCTAAATGGAGGTAAGCTCTTGCAAATTTTATTTTCATCTGAAACAATTCGTTTGCGTCAGCTGTCTGATAATGGACAGTAATAGCCAAATAAAAAAGCATTTCCAAAAAATGGTAAACTCTGTCGACTTCTATCGCTTGAAGCGATTCAGCACATACCTTATGAGTGTAGCTGCTGAAATGTGTCTGTTTTGAAATAACTGGAACTGATGAAGGAGTTGTCTCTTAAAGGCATATAGCTTTTCAACTTATTTCTGTATTGGAGAAATTGTGTCTAGCCTATAAGACACGATTTATGTAATATATGTTGTCCATAATTTATAGGATGAAACATGATTCAGCCTATATTTTCCATTAGATCCGGTATGTTTGGTTTTGCCTACTATTTGCATCTTACTTTCTAGTGGTTTCATTGTTTTGTTTTTTTTTCTTTTTTTTTTTTTTTTTTTTGTTTTATTTGTGTTGTTGTTGTTTTATATATATATATATATATATATATATATATATATATATATATATATATATATATATATATATATATATATATATATTACTTGTCTAAATTGGTAATAACATGTTGTGTTATGTCTTCCTTTTCTGAGATAGATTTCTCTCCTGGTTTCCAGGGTTCATTTTGCTTTGGTCTGTTTGTGTGAAATCGCAAAATATCAGATTGGTTGTTCTTGTTGCATATTTTTTATATGACTTTCGCTGACAACTTGCAACATGGTTGGTGATCGACAGATTTATTAGCTAGAATTACGATGGCATCTGCTACAACTGCGGAGTTAGCCAGGCTGCTTCTTGTCTCGACTTCTTATCTTGGCCTCGTATTTCATACGAAAGTTGCTGTCGTAGCTTTTGAGAGTGAATATGAAAGTTTGGCACCCTGCATTATGCCATACTCTATTGGATGCGATGTTGTTTCTTCCCTTTTGATGACAGGTGAACCAGATCTTTGCACGTATCCTAGTATTGTCCAAAAGATCCAGCTTTGTCGTCCTGCGAAAGGAGGTGAAGCAACTCGTCGTGTCATAGTATATCAAAATCTCTTTTGTTTAGTGTCTGGTAATCAAGGCTATCGGTATTCTGGTGACGTTCCTTTCACTGATGCACTCATTGACCGTTTAGGCAGCGTACATTGGACGTGTATGAGGTAAATCATATCCGTAATGTGTTTTGATATTGTTATAGGATTTTAGGAGTCATATTGCCAATGGAAATTTAAACGATCTTGATTATGGGTTTAAACATATATTATTGCCATATTTACAGCACATGGGGTTCATCTACAAGTTATTGGAATAACCCTCCCGAAATAGGTACATGAAAAGTGTCATAGTCTAACAGTTCTTGTATATAATTATGCGTAGATCAGTAATACAGTGCATTAATACAAAAGAATATCGAACAATCAACCGTACTAGAAAAATCAGTATAAACTAAGTGTATAACAAATAATTTAAAGAAGAGAAAGTGGGTAAATGGAAAGGGTACTTATAAAGGGATTCCGTGGTGGGTACTGGACAGAGATCATGCCAGTAAGACATATCTACTAACACGAATGAATAATTGGTATAAGTAATGCTTTAGTATCTGTCCTGGTACTGTGTATTTCTTACAATTAAAAACAGAATGATAGGCAGTCACATAGTCCGCTCTACTAGTGCACAAAGGGCTATCAGTAAAAGAAATTTGAAAATAAATCATTATTTCAATCACTGCAGTTGTTTATTAAGCTAGCCTGAATGACTAATGATAATATCTTACCAGTATAATAACATAGTGGGACATGAACATGCATAGGTGAAATTTTACGTTTGAATATTAAATAATCTGTTTCTTGTTTTACTGGCAGTGTTCCAACATTTAATATATATATATATATATATATATATATATATATATATATATATATATATATATATATATATATATATATAAGTATTCTTGGAGATTTCTAGACTAGTGTGTATTTGTTTTATTTCTCTTTCTTTAATTATATTGTATTGTGTGTCCAATAAACGGAGGTACAAGATTTTGGAGGGAAGAGGGGAAGAACCATATACAATTTTGTCAAAGGTACAGAGTTCATGAAATTTTCTTCTTTCCGATAATAGAAGCCAACCGGTTTCTCTGTAAATATTGTCAGTAGAAGCGCTACGGGTAAGTCCAGTTACAATTCTTCCCGTTTCTAGCTGCAGTTTCTTAGTCTAAGTAAAATTTGCTTATTGTGGTGGTAGTTTGGATTTCTTGCCAGTTTCCTGTTTTTATTTTGTTCCACTTTTGTTCCACGGTGTCTTCTGTTAGGGACGCGGATGCGGATCTCTTTCAGTACAAAAAGTTTGTCACCACAAATGTTAATATACATACCGTATATTCGAAGTGCTTAGCCGTGATGTCATAAATATAATGGGCTATCCGTTCTTTAAGCTATGCATTAAAACTCTGTCATCCATCTATTGACCATGATCTCCATGGAGGGCAAAGTTTCATCATCAATTCCTAAAGTATATATGTGTAAGAGACGGGATTTTTCCTTGAAGTTTCATAAGTTTGTTGAAGACAAGCTGGTCATGAGGATGTACATCTGAGATTTCCTCGAAGCGTGACTGACTTCTTCAGCTGATTTTTGGCAAATGGTTCCTCGCGGTTCTTTCTTTAATGATGGCAGGTCTCAGTTGAGGAGTTTCAGATTCTCCTGGGCGGCCTTTCATTTTCAATACATGGTGTGTGTTGACCTACGTTTTTCTGTTGCCTTTTCAACAGCTGTGTCCCAGAACTTGATACCTATCCATGTCTTTACTTCCTTGTATTGTATACATATTAATTCCAATTGCAGATTCCCTTTGGGGAATGGACATTGCTTATTTTCCATCAGGTCCAAATATTCAAATAAAAAGAATAAATCTGGGGAGGTCGGGAGTATAATAATTCATTTCTTCCATCTATTTATTTACAGTTATTCCCGAATTGAACCTGTATGGTGATAAAGTTCACTGTAACAACCTTGACCTGCATTGATCTTACACCTTCATAGAATAATGTGTCATAAAATGGTGGTGTGATTTCTTTTGGCCTGTATTATATTAGCAATAGAGATATTTGTTGACTTAAGTTACAGCGGTATTTTTCATACATATTGAAAACTTATTTTGCTCTGGAATGTTTGTGAGGGGGATTTCTTTTAAATCAATTTATGTGTAATTTTCATTCCCATATACTTGTAATAATGCACACATTCACAAGAACTTACCTACCTACTTATCTATTACACACACACACACACACACACACACACACACACACACACACATATATATATATATATATATATATATATATATATATATATATATATATATATATATATATATATATATATACACCCTACTGTCACGTTGTTAAGCCCAGCTATAAAGTCATGTATAAGCTATAATCTACCTGTCTTGGGAATATTACCGCGGCCTTGTGTTTGATCTCTAAAGGTTGCCGCGGGGTTAGTGTTGAACTCTTACGCAAGGAGGAGGAGAAGGAATTTGAAGAAAGGTCGGGGAGGAAGAGGAGAAGGATTTGGGAGAAATAAGAGAGAGAAAGGATACAACAGATGAGTAGAAATACAAGGTCAGGTGGAAATCAATCTCACATTGCTAATCATGTGATGCAATAGGCTTATTAAAGGGTCGAGCGGAAGGAGTGTAATTGGAAATTTGAGTCATTTGGTTATTAAATTGTTATTAAACTGTTATTCATTGAATTTCAACCTTTTTGTTTCTATATTTAACCATCTAACCGTCGGCATTGCTGACTGGGTGCTCGGAGCTTTACAGTTATCTTTCACTAAATTTAACTTCCAACAAAATAGAGCCTCGGCAGGACTTCTATAATAGTTTAAATAAAATATTGGGAGCACCCCACCCCAACCACATAGTTCGTCACACCTAAATATATACACCCTACCATATACATTCATACTTGCATAAACGTTTGAGGCATAAAAAGACGTTAAACCCTATAACAACAACAGATGATTCCAATTTTTTGCAATAGAATTGATTAAATCTTTCTCGCACTTGAAATTGCTTTGTTTTACGGTAATTTTTAATAATACCGTCTTCTTAAATAATGATTTCTTTCTCCCACAGCAACTAGATAAGGACACGCAAGAAACGAAATTATTATCAAGTATACAAGGCAGACCACTTAGCCTGGACAAAAAGCCTGGTTAAATTAGTTATGATTGACGACATCCTCACATACTTATACGCGGAAGAAATACAGCTGAGTAGGCGGAATATTTCCCGGAGGTTCTGTGTCAATAAATACCTGGCAACATGCAGACGTAACTGCATCGATGAACAACTATATGACACCGTCTTTCCAGGCATTCGTATCTAATAAATAATAAGGAGAGAGAGAGAGAGATGTATAAGTGTAGATTGAAAACAGTGCATACATTCTTCAAAAATCTTGTAAATGGTGTAAAGGTCTATAAATCTAAGTTCGTATTGACTGCAAATGATCATACTATATTACATACTTTTTGTGGGGCCCCAAGTGACCGAGTGGTCTAAAGCGCGCACCATTCCAGATCACCTCTATCTGCGTGGGTTCGAGTCTCAGGCTCCTCTAACGTGTGTACGTTGGTCGGTGGTTCTTCCCGGGGTTTTCCCGGGTTCTTCCTCTACCAGTTATACTGGCCGCCATGTATAGCCTATCTTGTGTTGAAAAATGGAGTTAAACCCTACAACAACAACAACAACAACAACAAAAACAACATACTGTTTGTAAATATCACTTTTTGCAATATAATAAATCACTGAAGATTCCAATCTAATCTATTACGTTCTCACATATGTTCTTGGCCCGCTTATATGAACGATAGCTTCATAAGAGCCATGTAAGTTCCTTCTTCTGTGAAAGACAAGCTAAAGCACACTGCAAGTAGTTACTGGGGTCAATATGGTGTATATGGGTTACTATTGGGTTCTATGACAAAAGAAATCACTCTCCTGTTATCTTAAATTGGGTCACTATGAGAGTTAATATTAGGATGGCACTTTTGATCCCTACGGGAATTTAATGTCGCAAATGTCTATAGCTTTAACATCGTGGGTCAATATGGTATCTATGGGAATTTAACATGGTGGTGTCAATAACGATATACCGTCACTAAACTAACATCGCATAACGCATATTGAACAAATCCTCCACCTTTATATAGGTCTTTTTTCTTCATGATTATTTTATCACCATTAAAGTTGATGCCTTTGTTAGATCTATATGGAATGAACCAGACCAAAAAGATACCGTGTTACAATTTTGTTGCTAAACATACAGTAACAATACCCGTGTTTTGGCGACAGAAAGACGAGCAAGCAAGTTCTCGTAAAAGTACTTTCTCCCCTAGCTGTGTTGTTGAAATAATTTAATGGCATTGAGCTCACGTGTTTTCCAGCTATGAAGATGCTTGGAGTTTGGAATACGTGTCATACAGCGTTGATTCTTTTATTAAAGATATTGTATGTAGAATACCCTAATATTTTTTATAGAACAAGCAGAGTATTTTGTTACATTTTGTTTTCATCTTGGCATGTAGGGGAGAAACGAGAATTGAGAGTTCATAAATGTCCATAGGTTTAACACTGGATAGTATTATGGGAAAATGGAAAATTAACATTATGGGCCTCTTTGGGTACAAACACTCACACCTTCCGACCAACACAGTCCTACTGACCAACTCCAAGTTTTACCGACCAACATACAGTCGTACTGAACAATATCCAGTTTACTGACGAAGACACAACCATCTTATCTAACGAACACTCACTCTTACTGACCAACACCCAGTAATATTGACAATGACCAGTATTATGCTCACACCCATATTGACTGACCAAAAATAATCATAGGTCACCAACCCAGTCTTACTGACCAGCACCTATCTTGCCTGGCCAACGCATACCAATAATCCTTAATTGACAAATGAAAACGAAACAAAACAGAAAAAGAAATTGTATGTACGCGAGTGTATGGGTGTATTTATGAAATAAAAGCAGAAGAAAATAGCTATTCATACAGTTATGTTTTAAGAAAACACGAAGGAAGTATGCAATATAAAGAGATACTGCGATGTTGAATGTGGAAAGGAAACATGCTTTTTCTGAAGAATAATCCCACAAAAACCTTATTGACCAATACACCTTCTTACTCAACAGCGTGGTCTTATTATTGATCAGCACACACCTTTACTGATAGACATTCTTTCTCAAAAACATACATCCTTTCTCAAAACCAGACACACTGACCAATACTCACCTTTACTGAAAACACTTACACGTACAAACTCGTGTGTAAGGGGATGTATAGTATGTGGAGAGTTATAATGACTAGCACCTATTCTACAGACTCACGCACAAGACAAACACCAGCACATGCGTACAAATGGACGAGAGAAAGGAGACGTGTGTGATTGTAACTAACACATATAAGTACAAACCATCACCCATCTTAACTCTTAGGTGTAATATATAAATCTTTACAATAACGTCGATGACATTATTTTCATTTTTATTAAATCAAGCATCAAATCATGTTCTTTTTAATAAATAGTTGCTGTACTCAGGTACAAGTTTTTTATTTTCATTTTTAAACTTAAATCAACAATTTCTGATTATGATTTTTAGTACCAGTCTGTAAGAAATAAATTTACATCTTTATAAATCTTTCACGTAATTTTCTACGTAAAGATTGATTATAATTATTAAGAGTTTATTTAATTAAAAATACCAATTATAATAATTCTTATAGCGCATTAAAATCACTGCTTAAGTTCGACCTACTTAAGCGAAGACTATGTTAGTGTCATTGCTCGAGGCCGGCGTTCAGCTATGATATGATCACATCATTTTGACGAGTAATATATCAACGTGACCGTCGATCCTGAGTCTGTATGGGGATCCGGTGGTAAAACCGAGCTACTTCCAGGCCGTTAACTTCAACCTATAAAAATGGAAATTTTAGGAATATTAATTTCCTTTGAGAAAAATAAATTCTAAATTATAGCAAAGTGTCGAATAATTCGAACGTCTATTTCTCTCTCTCTCTCTCTCTCTCTCTCTCTCTCTCTCTCTCTATATATATATATATATATATATATATATATATATATATATATATATATATATATATATATACACACACACACACACAAGAATTATAAAACCAGTGTCGGCATGAACGAAAGGGGTACAAGATCAAGTATACAAGTATGTCTACACAGGAAAATAATATAAGCACACGCAATCAAAATCATACAATGGTTATGAAAAGCAAAATCTATGCTGCTAAAATTTCTTAATTTTTTTCTCTCACAATTATGATGCTTATGTATTATTAAGTAACATAATTAAATAAGCGTTTGTATTCTGACAGTACAAAAATACGTTGTAAATATTATCTGAATTGAATATTATGTGATGTTTAAGTCAGTTGCTCGAGCAATAGAATCTCATCGATCCAAGCCATGACTGACAAACGCTCGGCATCGATGTCAAGGTCATAAGTCAAACAAGCAGTCTTGGAGATAAATATTTCACCTGTTACATGTCTTCATATACCATGATCGTGATTTCGAACTCTTTCTGTTCAGAGAAAGGGAAGATTTTGAATCTCTCCTCGTAGCCCCACATTCTTTCTCTCTTATGGTTACAGACGATAGTCTTATAATCCCCGAGATAGTTCAGACGGGCATCAAAATGGAATGCTATGGTGTCCGCACTGGATTTCCCTTCTCTTTGAAAATTAATGTTGAACCTACAAAGACCGTTTTGGCTGAACTTACAACTCTGTTCACATTCTGTCTAAAGGCATGTCGAAAACTTTATCAGCGATAACGTTCTGTAAAATCTGACAAGAACGAGGAAATAAAAAAACAACGTATATTGACAATTATTTCGGGAGAATTATGGAATCGTCAACAGAATGCCATGATTATCACAATTTAATATGCTTTCTTAGTATAAACGTTCTTTTACGGCCCGAATCGTCAACAGAATGCCTTGGTTATCATTTTTAACGTAGCTTTACCGACTTTTCAGTCATATCACTATGATGTCTGCAGTGTAGCAGTATATAGTGATGTCTAGCACTGGGGCGTCATGCCACAGACATTAGCATGATGCCCCACCCAGTCACATTATCCTGACACCAGGCCGACCAATCCTAACATTAACTTCTTAATACTGAGCGCCTAGCGAGGCAGCTGTTAGTACCATCTTTATAAATATTTGGTATGACTCGACCGGAGTTCGAACCCGCGACCTCCAGTGCGTTCAAAGAAATGTTTTACATTTAAATGCAGCCATATAATTCCGCGTTCAAACAGATGTTTTACTTACAAATGCAGCCATATAATTCCGTTTTCTTCGATGATAAATAGCATTCCACTGCCTATATGTAGTGCTATGTCGTACCTAGAAACGGGTATTAACTGTACAACAATAATTTTTAGAATCGTTCATTTGATTAATTGATTTGTCAGTTTTATTTGATAAAAAGGTATAAACTTTGAATGAAGTTGTGGTTGTCTTCCAGGGCTATAATGAAGATAGTAATAATTGTAATTGTTTCTAATTATAACGATATCGTTTCTTGACTTCTTAAGCAGGACTCGTAACAACACGTTATAAATTACATAAGTAATCAACTTGTAATAATTCCAATGGAGTAGTTGACAACTTCTTTATATGAACGAAAACAACATAACTCACAAATTTGATAAGAAACAAGTCAAAATTAAGTATACAACAGAAATATATTTCAAAGACTCTGTGCACTACCTAATGCCCCGTACACACAACATACATTGGCTCTGTTATGACACACCTGCTCTACGGATGGCAATCGTAGGTTTGGGACATAACGGTGTAGATTTTTTCTTATGCCTTATTCCAAAATCGAGATTCAAACTTAAGGCATGTACACATGGCCTAATCTAGAACAAACTTAGGTTATATATTTCTCATATCTTCTTAACACTATAATTTAGCTACAATTCGCGTTGCAAGTGTATAATTAACAGAAAGCTGAATTATTAAAATGTGGGTCGCTTTCATCTATTGTGCTTTGAAACAAATTCAAAAGTAAGTAAACGGTATCGTTAAAAGTCCAGTTCCAATGTCAACAACAACCATAGGAAAAGTTGAATAACCTTTGGTTTTCTTAAACGTAACTGGTATTAGGTAAGCAAATATTTTCGAAACAAGTGCAAACATTATGAGAGAGATTATGAGCCATGCACTGCACATGTAAGAACAACAATTCCTACCTTCTTGCATCCGCAAATGGTGTTCCCTTAATGATGAACTTTCTGAACTGCCTCAGATGCAAGCTAGTTTTGAACGGAATTTTCTGCAATACAAGGGATAATGTATCTCTTTATGAAGCAGTATGAAAATGATCGCGCTTAGGTTCATATTTTTAAATAATGATCTGCTTTAATGTTATTTAGTAATATTCATTACTTAAATAATCAGACTTTGAAAGTAGCAAAAGTCTTGGCTTACGCAATGGTTTACTTGACTAGCTTTATTATTGAAGATGATTTTTGTTCGTCTGTATTGCATTTAAGATTACATTCTTAAGGTTACGCTGAGACGGCGAGTAGGGAAAGCTCAAATATAACGTAAATGCTGAGTAGGAATCATTAAGTACGGAAAACCCAAGTATAAATCTCAACTTCGTGCAAGGCAGGAAACCAAAACCGGGGTACACATTACAAGGCAGGAAACCGCGACTGACGTCGACAAAATATGCATATTTATGTTGACAGCAGCTATAAGTGCCAGCTTGAACAAATCGTTTGTTTTCTATTAGTTTATGTCGACAAGCTGCCGTTAGCCACTGTGATGACGACAGTGAGGTCGAAAGTGTCCACAACGAATCAGCTGAAGAATCAACGGCGCCACAGGAGGTTTAAGTCATCAACGTTCATCACTGTGACGTTTGTCTGATTAATACACAAGAGGCCATCGCTCTGAGGCCTTGTGGTCATTTCCGCTTTTGTAGACAGTGTCTCGATACACTGATTGCACAGAATCTTAACTGTCCATTTTGTCGTGTTCCCATTGAAATGATGTTACAGCTATTCTCATATGCATTAGACCTACAGCAACATAACGTGTATAAACATGATAATCAACTCTTAATAACATTTAATGGCGTACTACGATACCAATTTATATCAGATCTGTTTTAGACCTATTTTGCTTTTTCGCTGACACTTCACTCATACTGACATGTGAATACAAATTTATTGGGTGTGTATTTCTGTCCGTCTGTCTTATAGTATAAATATACTCTGTTCATTTCAATATAAGTGTATTTTCACATTCTTAAGTGTCTTTAATTACTACACGGTGTCTTGTGGGAAGTATTACAAAGGTGGCAAAATAACCAGCTGGAGATCAGAGATTTTTTATAGTCCAGCATGCGCTGTGTTGCATTGCCATGCGATCGGATTCCGTACTCGCGGTATACTACCTTGCGATGCGTACTCGGGTTTCCGTATTCACAGATTCCTGTCTTGCGATGTGTACTCGTCATTTCCGTACAAGTGGATTCCTTCCTTGCCAAAAGTTCCGATGTTGTACTCGGGGTTTTCGTACTCGAGGATTCCATACTCGCGGTTTCATTCCACGCATTTTAAATGTAAAACATATGCCACTGGGATAATTAAGAACATTGTTAATTATGATTACTATTTGCCCTACGTAAAACATGACCTATTCCATGATGTAGCATTTAAACGTTGTATCTTCAGCAAATGCTTTACAGTTTTATTTCCATGTGCAAAGAAATGTTCACGATATAATGTGTGCCATGGTAGCAGGGTTGTATACCTTTACTGTGTGAAACTCAGCAAAGAAAATGTCAGTATTTTCATTCGAATCAGATTGGTAGAAATCATTATTCAAAGAGTAAAACTTTCTTTAACGATTAAACAATAATTGCATTGTAAACATCTTCAAAAGGGTGAAAGTAAAGTGTGCTCATCTTGACCCATGTCAGATATTCTAATGGTAATCCTATGTTGATTGAAATTGATGACTTGCTAATTGAATTTAATTGGCTGGTTTTGATCCTTTTCGTATTCCTTAGATGAGAAGAGGGGTCAAACCAAATATAACTAGCTCGTATGCAACTGACCTAGGTTAATGTATAAAACAACCTTAGGGTCTCCTTTTTAATTTCTTTCTATCGAAGTGGCAAATCACACTTGACAGAGCTACAAACTTCTTTCATACATAAATAACTGACTTTGGCATTTGATCATACGATGCAGGTTGAGCTATACGTTACTAGCCCGTAATATTATTGCTGGTGCATGTGGTGCTGCTGCTGTTAAACCTGATGGCAAGAGTCGAGGCATATGAAAGACAGAAGTTACCAGTTTACATATTTTCATCTACTTACCGGGTTGTAATGTGTTTCAGACATTGTTCATCACTTGAAATTTCCCTCTTCCCTCTTCCCTTTTCGTCTGGCTGATTAGATTCTGGGGATCGAAAAGGAAGTCTACGTCAATCAGATATGTTTGTATGAACGAGTGGCCAAAACCACGATCCTGAAATAGTCTCCATAATTGTGGTGAATTATTTGAAGAGAAACCATTCATTAATATCTTAAGAACATTACTTAAGCATCTCATATTGCCAGTATTTCGAAATAAAGACCTACATTTGTGATTTCATCATGGAGAAAGACCGAGTTTTCACCTCAACCGAATGAGAGTACACCTCAGAATACCTGTATGTAAAAAAATTCCCATAGCAAGTTACATATAGTGGCGCTCTATAGTTTCGTATTTTGCATAGGTTAGAATTTTAAAGAAAAAGACTTTCTCCGGGTTTCCTCACTGGTTATACCGGCTATTTAAAAAAAAAACCTTGTATATCTTAGGTATTTTCAAAGAACATTTAATTCCCTTTATTTTGGTGTATGATTAATGGGTGTAATATGGGTTATAGAGTATACAGCCTGATCATACCTAAGACGTGCACCTCTCAAAAACAAAAACTGCTGTCTCTGCTTGGTCATTTTCACTTCCTGGACTTCAGAGGTAAATTGTAAAAAAAAGTGCCGATCACTTTTTTACATTTTATATATTTGGTAATTCGTTCATTGCAATTTCAGAAGATAGTATTGTCTAGTCTGGTAAATTTAATTTTCCCTATTTTAATAACTGCTAAAGATAGTGTACTTTAGACTACTTCAGGGTGCTTTTTTTGAGCACATGGGAGCAGTCATTTTAGTTAGCAGTGTGCTGATATCATGAACAATTTCCACAAGTACAATATCCAAAGAAATTTCATCCACAGAACATGCAAATAAGATAGCGGTATACTAACATTCTCTCCGTTATGCATGTTGCAAATGTAAGCAACTTCACCTCATACCCGCCGCTCTCTCAGAAGTTCATAATATCTTTATAGTCCCCCCTCCATATATGTGACCCGCGATTTCTAGTATATTCGTACCCAAATGGGTTTGGTACCCGAGAGGTTTCTTACCCGCGTGAGTGGTTTAGTACCGGATGCGAAGAAGTTTCGTACCCGCCATGTTGGAGGATTCGTACCGTCCTTTAAACTACATTATGTACTTTTTATTTGAAAGGCTTTTTCTTGTCTTTTCAGATACGAAAAGCGGACGGCTATTATCTTGGATTAGCAACAATGACGTGTTGCTCGTAACATAATAGAAGATGGTGAAAATGCTGACATTACAACGCAATGTACACTGCTCGCCCATGCAATATGGGACGGTTACCGTCCATCTGAACGAAATCATATTAGAACAAAAGCACGCCAGAACGAGGAAAAAGCAATATTCATCCTCTCAGATTAACATGTATTTTCCTCCGATAAAATATAAATCTTGTATTTTTCCCCCATTTAGCTTACATCTCGTATTTTGGCCCAGGTTTACAAATGTCGTGAAAAACATTTAAATAAATGTTTAAATTCGTAGTTTCAGATCCAATTTATAAATTTTCATACATTTTGGAAGTTTTCGACATTCAAATCCAGCTTGGGCTGGTTCAGGCCAGTTTGGCACTGCTGTTTGTCAAATTTTGTTTCATATCATTAGTTTCTTTCCTGACAGACTGATATTAGCCGTATTATTATTATAGTGCTATCTTCAAAGACAATGTATTACCTCTTGTCCAGTTGCTATTATCTTGCATAAGTGAGCAGAAAGAAAACTGTTTGTTCAGTCGTTGTGAATGACAACGTTCTGTCTTGAGCAATTGCAACTCCGTCCAAATATTATAATCATGACCAATATAAATCCTGTTCTTTTTCAATCTACCACTGGCCTCTTGTTATTTATTTTTCGTGCTGAATCTGTCAGTTTGGTTTTTGGACGTTCTCTGCCACAACTGGCTTGAATGAGTTTAATTCTGGAAAATTACCATAAAATAACCCTTCGACGGATACGAACTATCGTAGGTACAAAAACACCTTTACCCGTGACCCATATTTAACACTTTATTGTCCGTGCTGGAGCTCCACTCCTTCTGACCAGGTGAAGATGTGCTCATAAATAAGCTGAGGTTTTCACAGCTTTTATCAGTGATCTCGCTGGGTTCCAATCCATATTTACCAGTGTTATAAAACTTTTGTGTATAGACAGTATAAATATAAACTTCTCAGAAGGGTATTATGAGTGTAAAGCAATCTCAATATTAATGACATATTTTGCGACTATATGCTCTTAAACAAAGTAACAAAAAAGAGCGAAAATCAGTAAATTGAAGAAATAATATATTTTCCTAAAATACAAAGTGAAAATTCAAAAAGAACTTCCAGTATTGTGAATTAAATCTCAAACATTCCTAAAGGTTCCATCACAAGTCAAAGTGTTTGATGTTTCAATTGAATTCCAGTGGTGTTCCAAATAAATTCCAACATTTCATTTGCTGACGTGCCTGTATTTTCGAATGTGCTGATGTGCATAT